>JACEGR010006115.1:0-64705 GCA_014170235.1 Listronotus bonariensis
TTTATTTGTGACTATTTTCGTTGATTTTTATTTTAATGGACAGCATAATTTATTCGAGTTTTATGGTAAAATATTTTTTTTATTCTTGGACAATGGTTATAACTTGCTCAGCTTATAGGTGTACCTCTAGAGCGTCCAAAAGAGTGAAGTTAAAATAGGACAGGTAGGTTAATTTTAAAATAATCCTAAAGCTTTCAAGTCTGGCTCTTATTGCCCAAACTAGCTCCATCTCTCTCTCGGACCTTTCTTACTAATGTTGCCCACACGAGAACTATGATGCTTTGATATAGCAGGCCCGGTCCATACGTATTAGGCGTATTAGAATGTCATTCACTGAGCATATGATGATTAAAATATTTGATTGTAAAAGCTGTCAAATATAGAATATAAATATAGAATATAAATTTTTAACAAAGCCAACTAAAAAACACACAAATTTAAAATTTAATTCATTTAAAACTACGTTTTTTTATTAAAAGTTTATTTTGGTATACATCTTTAAAAAGCTATTTAAAATGCCTTATTAAAAATGTTATAGCTAACTATGGTTTCCATGTAAAAATGCTACTTTATATCGTAGCTCAAAAATGAACTACTAAATATGGGATAACACCTTTCTATTAAAATTAAAATCTTTTACAAGTGTCCTATTTACACTTTTTTTATTATTATAATAAGTATTAACTAAGCTATAAAGAAAAAAACGTTTTTTTTGACAAAACAAAAAGTGATTTAAACCATTTAGAGTTACACCACATTTTTTCTGAAATTTAATCGTGTATGTAGCTGCAGAGGTTTCTGAGATCTTTGTTCTAAACATGAAAAAAAAACTCACCCTGTAGATACTTACTTTTTAGTTTGTTTTTACAACAATGCTCTAAAACTAAACAAATAAATATTTGCTAAAATCGAAACATTTAAATTAAAGATGAACCCGCGTTCTACCACAATAAGCAATTAAGTGCATATTTAACTGCAGCTTGTAAACCGTTAACGTTTAGTGGATAATCTGATACTAAGCCAAATTTGTAACGGAATGTACAGTCGATTAATAATTATTAGTGGTCACATTTCCGACTCATACCGGGGATGCCGGGGTCAATTTTGTCACTTTGCGATTTGATAACTGACCTAGTTTAAATCACCCAACGATTCCAAGTATTTTTAAAATTATTTTTTTTTACGCCATAAGTCTAATTAGCTTTAAGAAATATATTTTTTTTTTTCTACGACCGTTAAAAAATATGCCGTTTTTAATTGTTAACATAAAGGTCACACATACTCCATTCGAGTACACTACATAAAGTATTAAAAAAGTAACTTTTCTTAACGCTTTAAAGCTTTTTTACACTTTGAATTTGTGTTTTGTTTTATAGCCTACCACAATAAACCTTAATATTAATTTAAATTACCAAACGGTCAAATTACCTTTGATTTCTTTTAGTTTATGTGTCAGTAGGTTTAAAATTGGACAGTTTGCAAATTAATTTAAAAAGAAATTATTGAAAATTAATAGTATTAATGAATTTGGATAACTAAGGAATTAAAAAAAATTTATACTGTTTTGGTATTATTTCTACAAAAATTTTTAGAGAGCCGCATTATAGTTTATTTCCTAACTAGAGCTGAAAGTGCCACTGCGGAAAAGGCACTTTCGACACGTGTTAGGAACGCTATTTTTCTACGAGTGAATGGAAAAAGTCAAACTAAACAATCATTAGATAATATTTATTTTTACCATTACTGCTTCTTATTATTAATAACATTAATCGTAAAAGAACAGTTGGTAGCATTTTGCAAATGAATCGCAGAGGCAAGTTGTTGTAGGTAAGTTGCGGAGTTGAAGATTGCCGTTGGGGTGCAATTGAACCGGTCGTCGTTACAGGTAACAGAGACAAATGTGTCAACAATGGTTGCTGGCTAGAAGACGGTACAATGGGCCTTGAGTGCGTTTTGCTATGTTCAAAGGTAGATGAATTTTGGAGTAATATTTTGTTTTATAAGTCCGTCTTAAAACTTGAAGAGCTTTCAAGGTAGCCTTCTGCAACGGATGATGACTTCCAACCTTCAAGTCTTTTAATATTCGTTATGCATTCACCCACATTAGCTAACGTTGTAACTAAGGAACGGCGAAAGCTATGTCTCGTGTAAAGTTCTGGGTTTGGAAGACGTAAACAGACAGCTATTTCAGAGGGCATTTTGCCAAAAAAATTTAATCCTATGCACTAGACAGTACAAGCCAATGTTTTACTTATAACTAAACACAAGTTTTAACATTTTGTAAATAAACTTAAAAATTACCCCTCAAATTATTGATTTATTTTTATGTCCTTGACATTTATTATTTGATTAGTTTAGCAAGTAAGACAACCAGTTTACCATTTTTTTATATTTTACAAAAATATAGGCAACTTAACCAAAACTTTTAAAAGCAAATTACACTAACCAATATAGAAATACGTACAAACTAGAAATTAAATGTACATGGAAAGATTTTAAACCTGTTTGACTTAAATAAAATTTAGTTAGGTAAAGATAGTTCGGTAATAGTCCAGGCGGAAAATACCTTACAGCAAACTAGTCGTACAGTTTTCCTAAGTGCATCATAACTTTGTGAGAAAAACACTTCCAAACTAAAAAATGCGTTAGAGCGTGGTTTTTAGGGGTAAAAATGGTTTTTTGTAATTTCAAGCTAAACAGTAAATCCTATTACAAAAGGTAAATTTTAATTGTTGTCGACATTAACAAAACCTACAACCTATCTCATAAACATATACCCTAACCTTAAACATTTTCGAGAAAGGTAGAAAAACTGTTTTTTTGGGTTTATAATTTTTATCTCTTATAAAAATAGTGTGAATAGGCTGAAATTTTAAGCAAATATACTTTATACTATTATCAATATACTATATTCTTTTATCAATAAATATCCAGCCGTTATAATGAAAACTTACTTAAAAAAAACTAAAATTTTCAACTGCCATTTTGACTAAACTTTTTCATTAAAAATGGATCGCATAGGGCTCATTTAATTCGTTTTTTTCTAAACTTTTAATAAATTCAATTCAAAATATATTTTTCAATAAAAAATTACAAAAAAAACACAAAATATTGACATTTTTCATTAAACTCGTACAGTGTGTTATTTTCGTCTAAAAATTAGTATTATTTATTAAATTGAAATTTTAAAGAATTTTTGAATATTTTGAAAAGTTAAGAAACATTTTTAAATGTGTAAGTTGAATTACAGGTATAGTGGGAGCTGTGACTAGTTTTTCCAAAATGCCGATTTAAAAATTTTGTTTCATTTATCCTCTGTCCCTTCACCCCCTAAGTGTTTTTCTTACAAAGTTATGATGTACTTCACAAAACCATACCATTAGTTTGCTGTTAGGAATTTTTTGTATGGCCATTTCTACTGCTAATCCGCCAGAGCTATAAATAAAATGGTACATTTAAACTTTGTTATTTTTTTTTAATAACGACTTCGTTTTATTTAATACATGCTTTATACTTTGTATTTGGGAATAGCCAATTAAATTATCAGCACTTTTTACTCTTGGAGTTTTTTTACTTTTTGTGACCTAACTTCTCTTTTCAACTTGGATTTTTCAAATTTTCCGCCACCCCTGTTTGTATGACAACATGACATATTATGTTTAAATGGATTTTTGGGTCATTGCATCATGCAGAGGTGATTGCCAAAAAAAAATATAATTTTCTTTAAGAAAAACATTTCCATATGTTGCAATGCAAAAATTTTGTCGGTCACTGTACATAGTTTTACTTGTTATAGTTTGCTTTGGGTATTTGTTTTATATTTAATTTTCTGCAAGCGTCTGTAAATTCAAATAGAGAATTTAACCCGAAATTGGCAGATTGGTGAACAGAATTTTAAATAGGACGGGTGGGCGTACGATTTAAAATTAACAAAGAAGTTTTAAGATCCATACTTTAGACAAAGTTTAAACTTAATTAAAGTATTTTTTAGGGAAAATTATTACAAAAATAATATAACAAACTCACATACACTTACGAAGAAAACCACAAATATAAACCGGTTTAATATTTTAATTAACTTTTTACTCAATGTATGTAAAAGGAAGCTTTTTTTTAGTATATAACGCGATTACTCCGGCGTTTGTGAATGTACTTTAAACATTCTTTTTTTTATTTTATTTGAAAGAGGGCACTTTTGCGGTGAATACAAAATTAGAAGCGCGAGAAGGAAAGGTACTTAGACCTATTCTTTTTTTCTCTACCGTACGTTTTTCGAGCGGCAAAACTGCCTCTTGGATAGATATATGCATAAGAAAATATAGACATGAAGTTGGCTAAGAAAGAATTATGGACGCATTCAAAGATCAACAACCTATTGGGATCAAAATTAACCGCTTTGCCGAACGGATAGCAGCTGGCTAAAAGTGTGTAACGATTTGTTGCAGCCCTGCGTGTATGGATGTATAAGCTTTTGACAGATATAATGTATTCTAGAGTCCGCGCGTTTAGTGAAGAGGCCAGCGACGTCATCATTTTTCTGCGAAAATCTTCTCTTTTCCCCTTATCCCGTATTTAAAATGTTATTTATTTTTAAATCAAATCTTTAAATATGCCTACTTCCTAGGTCACGATACGAAGACCTCGAAACCGCACTGAAAGAGAGTTACAGAAGATTTCGCGTGAGATAATGATGACGTCGGTGGCTTCTTTACTAAACGAGCGGACCCTACAAGCGGTTAGCTGCAGCCCCGTGTGTATAGACCTATAAGCTTTTGCCAGAAAATAAAATAAAAACCGAAGACAGAGTAAAGGCGGGCGGTGGTTAGTTTTGACTCAGTTTTTTTTTTAATTTCTTAATTAAACCCCCATTGCTGTCAAAAGCTTATAAATCGATAGACACATGGCTGCAGCCTAACCGCTAAAATAGGCTCCAATAGAGTTTTTTGGTAAATATTTACTGATTTAATAGTTATATTAATAAACTAAAAATTAAAAAGTACATTTAAAAGAAAAATAAACCGACTTTAAAAATTATACAAAAGCTAAAATTAAAAAAAATAACGAAGTAGAGTAATACCATATGTGCTCAGCTACTCAATGTTATATAACTAAATAAACAAAATATGTTTGTACTTTAATGCAATATGCTATTACTTGACTTTACTAATTTTTTGAAGTAGGTTCAATTTTTTTAAATAAATATATTTTTCTAAGCATCTGCAATCATTGATTTTGTTTAAAATATCTTTAACATTAAAATTGGCTTTAATATTTTTATCCATTAGACTGCAAAGGTAGTTTTTAACTTTATAAATTTAGACAAAAGAACAAAGCGTTCGCTTGAAGGAAATGCATTAAAATAAACTGTTCATATACATATAAAATGAACTGTCACAGAAAGTCTAGCGCTTTCAAAAGCGTCTGTTATTGACAGCTAGTTATTATAACCTTTAATTTACAGACTTTCTCGATATTGCAGTTTGTTTTCACTACTTTAAGGTTTGAAATAATACATTTTTAAATTATACACTAAAAAATTAAAAATATATTATTGCAAATTTTAACTGCAATGTACTAAACAAAGTTTGGTTTTTTTTATTTAAATAATAAACCCTTTATATTTTTTTTAACCTTAACGACATTGTTGTTAGAATAAACCAAATGTATCTATTCTTATTGCACCACTTAACTGTAAATATACAGTTTGTCTGCGTATCAGTATTAATTTTACGAAAAAAGTTATTCTTTATAAATAGTTCAGCATGGTCAAAAACCTAAAATGCAATCATCAGATATCAAATTGTGTCAGTCATGTACGACGTTTGGCCAAAGATGAAATTTTTTCTTAAGAGCAAAATACCTGTATTTTTGCTAATATCGTAAATTGGTATAAGAAAAAGATGTTTAGAGTTTAAAATTACTTTTAAATATGCAATTTTGTTTATTTCCAAAAATAATTTATTCTTTTCTGCGATAATGGTGAAAATTTAGGTTTGTACATTAGTGCACTATATTTCATAATTATAAATGTCATAGGACAGTTTAAAATATTTTTTTTAATTAATTGTTATGAAAACAAAAAAAAGTACAATGCACTAATGTACAAAATTAAATTTTCTAGATTTTGGCACAATTTTTTTATGGAAATGAAGAAAATTGAATATTTTAAAGTAATTTTTAATTCTAAACATCTTTTCTTTAATAATAAATTTCGATATTAGACAAAAATACAAGAAATAAACAAAGTTTCATATATAAAAGTAATTTTAAATTCTAAACGTCTTTTCTTTATAACAATTTGGGATATTAGCAAAAATACAGGTACTTTACTCTTGAGCAAAAATTACATTTTTTGTCAAACCTTGTACATGACTGACACAATTTGATATCTGATGATTACATTTTAGGTTTTGGACCATGCAAAACTTTTTATTAAGAATAACTTTTTTCGTAAAATTAATAATAAAAATGTTTCCCATATGCCGTAAACTTACGTAGGCACACTGTATGAGCATTTCATTTAAAGACACCAAAATTAATTGAAGGGTAAAAATTTAAAACTCTGTCGATATTACGTTTTTTCCGCATGCCCAAAAATTCCCATTTACCAACTTTTACTAAAAATTCCACACCACTATTTTTTGACTAAACAAAGGTGTGTGTCAAAAAACTTTTTACAAACTGTAATAATATAAAGTTTAATATATTATAAAAAGAATAAACAATGATAAACTCTAAAATTATACATGTATATATATATATATATATATATATATATATATATATATATATATATATATATATATATATATATATATATATATATATATATATATATATATATATATTAAAACCAACTTGGTGTAAAATTTTCCTACCGAATTTCACACGTGCTTAAATTATTCCAGGAATTTTTTCTTGGCCACGAATATTTTTAAAAAATTCCCCTCGCTTGCGGTTTGGGGTAATTTTCAAAATATTCGTGGCCTCAGGAAAATTTTTAAATATAAATTTAGCACTAGTTATATTTTAAGTAAAAATGTGGTGTTATCTTATTTTAGCGCCATCCTAGAAGTTTTACTTTAATAATTAGAGATAATATTAAGTTTGGCCAAATAAATTAATAGCTGTAAAATTAAATGATACATACTTAATTTTTTATTAGCTATAGGTTAAATTTATTATTGCCTTTTAATTTTATTAACTAACGTTTTGTAAAAATGTACTTCTAGAAAAAATAAACGCGATTCGCTTGTAAACGTATATTTTTATAGAAACATGTTTGTCTTAACTTTGTATATTTCTCTTAACAAAGAAGAGCAATTTAATATTTTTGTTACTTTTAAACCAAATACTTTTTAATAGATATTTACTAAACAATAATAAACTTGGCTTACATTTAGATACAATCTAAAAAATCGGTTTCAATAATGTTTGTTTAATAAAATCGTTATATTTTGTATTATTTATTAAGTAAATATACCTCTGTTTAATCATGATTTATAAATATTTAATTTTCAACATAAAACGACATTTTTATTTTTAGTAAGGTGGTTTAATATATTATGTATTTTTGTTATATTTTAAAACTTTTTAAAACCCTCAACTGTCTGATGGAACTTTATTTTTGGCATTTTTTTAAGCGCACAGTAAAATTTAGATCAAATATTAAGATCATATTTGAACAAAATATAATAAAAATTATTATTAACTTACGTATTTCTGCTTGTATTCCGACAAACACATATAAAATCAAACCACTTATATTTTGCGAAACTTGATCGACTCGACGCTGCAATTATGAGAAACAAAAATGACTAATGGACAATTATTTACCAAGAATACCGACTTACCGACATTGTACACGCTACGCCATTTATATTTTAATTTTTAAAAGTATCGTGGTTGCGACATACGGTGCGGACTTTTCTGGAAATACAATAAGATGCCAAACTAAAGAATAAAAAGAAAACATAACATTTTTTTCTAATAGGTAAGTTGTATACAGGTTGAGCTAAGTAACATAACATATAGGCAATGTGTGGAAAAGAGACAATCTAACTAAATCCCAACATGTTAACATGCGTGACTAATAGTGCTTGTTTTGTTATCTTATTACTTGCCGATGTACCAAAACTGCTTGCTCAAGCAGTATATTGGTTTTTAATATTACAGTAATTTAAATAAAACCGTTTTTAGTAATTTTATACAATATATAACATAAGTAATTATTGTTTTATGGAAACCAAGCAAACTTATAATACGCGTCACTTTGAATCACTTGAAAAACTAATAAAATTAGTAATAAATTGCAGAAATAATAATAATATTATTAATAATTATTGTTAATTAATAATTTGTTTTAAGTTAAATTTATACAAAAGTGAATAATAAAACACTTGAATTTATATATATCTTCTGTTTTTTTATTATTTTTTTTTTACCAGAGAAAGAGTGATTTCGCGCTTGGACTTTAGTTGATTGACCCACTTACTAAATTTAATTAATCCACCTTAAAAAACCAAGAAAAAATTCGTTTAGCACAAAACTGGCAAATCTGAAAACGGTGCCGATATCGTCATTTATCTCCACATGCAGAAACCATCTTAGATACCAAATTTAGTAAAAGTAGGTTTGATGGTTTTGGAAATATCTAAAAGTTACAGTAATAATTTTTACGTTGTATTAAAATAAACTGTATTATTTGTCATTAAAGTTTCTTTGCAGAATGGTAAATCCGCTGCCAGACTCTTTGAAATACGCCTTTTATCTACTTAATAAATATAGCTTTTAATTATATGTGTTAAAACCAGCAATACGATTTTTTAATTACCTTACGCGCTTTTTCCGTCAATTGTGGATCGACTTTTAAATTTTTATTTAAAAGGAAGCACTTCCGTGGTGATCCCGTAAAAAAACAAGTCAGGATCGCAAGAGAGAAAGGTACTAGACCTATTGTTTTTCTCTGCCGTACATTGTTTATGAAGGCCAAGCTGCCTCTAGACTGGTATATGCTCAAATATCAGGGGTGTATTCGTATCGACAAGACTAAAGAAGGGACCACAGTAAAAAGCACAGGGACGTGTAACTTAATTCATTAACATTAGGTTTACTGGGTTAGGTAATTTTTGTTAGTTCTTTTGTGTGTGTTTTATTTGAAAACTTATAATGTGACAGTTTGGTCACTGTGCTTTTACTGTAGTCCCTGAAAGAGATACTGGTAGTGTTTTTTTAGTGTATGTTTATCGATTTAATAGTAATAATATTAAATGAGAGAGCAAAAGTACAAAATATACATTAAAAAATTGGACTTAAAAAAATAAAATTCACCTAAAAGTTAAAAGTGTAAATAAGTAAAGAAAAAATGAAAAAGTGTGGTAATAACATATGCGCTAAACTGCTAAATAATAATAACTAAATAAGCAAAAACTTTTTATACTTTATCATATAGTATTACCCGACTTCATATTTGTATTTATTTTATTTATTAGTTTTAACCTTTTTTTTTGTAGAAGTCGGTTAATTTTTATGTTTATTTTCAGGGTTTCTGTTTATCTTCTAATTAGTTAGTTTTAAAATAACAGTGTAAACCTTATATAAATTGCTTAATGCATTTAATAAAATTTACGTCAAGTATAAAGCCTATTAAAATTCAAAAAGCGAACAAAGTATACCCCTTTGGGAAATCACAACTCCGCAAGAGATACATTTTTCTATTGATTTCAAACGGAAATGGGGCACTCGTAAAATATTTTGAATATCCAAGTACACTTTGGGGTTAAGCTTGTTACGGTGTTATATTTTATGTTTGATTAAAAACTTAAACCACTTTTTTTATAAACATATTTTTTTAAAAATATTTAAATTTAGTTTTTATTACACATTAAACACGCGTTGGTAAAACAGTTATTTTTTTTTAACGCTTAAATTAGTCCCTAGGCCATCAGTGAAATGGACTTCATACCACCATATTTGGAAGCGGCGCTTTAAAACCATTCTGTCAATGTTAAATGTTTGGGGTGTCGGAGTGGGCGAACGCGTCACTTTTTTCTCGTACAACTTAACCACAAATTTTTACATGCAATTAAACAAAAAATGAAAGTTAGTGACCCCACAGATAAAAATCTAGTATGGAGAACCAACTCTTCTTTTTATTTGCCTCTTTGGGACAATATTGCTAGAAAATCTCGTATAATTAACCTAGCACCATACAGATAAAGCGCAGTTATTGTGGGGATTATCTGTAAAAATAGGTAAAAATGAAAATCTAAGTGTTCGCTACATAACAGAAGGAATCTACAACTTAGGTAGGTATTTTCTCTCTAGACCCAAACGATTATTTACACTGGAAAAATTGTATATTTGCAGATAAAAATTTCAATTTATTAACCACATCTATACTATATAGTGGCACTTCATGTTTTAATGCAACACGGAAACATGTTAATTTGACTTAAGAAAAAGTGCCAAACATTTCTAGGTTTGCATGGTTCCGTTGTCTAGTTCTTTTATATAATAATTAGGTACTCTTAGCCAAAAAGATATACACTGTATTATTTGTATGTGTTCAAAATTTAAATTATGAATTAAGAGTGTGTACAATAGTTATCGGTTAAAATATATTTATTACCTACTTCTTTATTAAAGAGGGAGAGAACCATCTGACATTTATTTTATCTAACTACAGTTAATTATAAAATAAGAAAAACAAAATCAAAAAAATAAATACAAGAAAAGAAGGTATAAAAGAAATTCAGGTCTTTTGGTATAAAGTTGTAAGTAGGTACTTTGTAATATCAAAGTAAACATATTTTGTAACATCTAATACTTTCATGTTTCCAAGAAAGGATAAAAATGTTTGTATAAAGAGATTTAAAGTCCTTATTTAAACTTATGAAGGTTTTATATCTTGTGGATTACACAGAACAAAGGTATAAACAGAGGGTTTTACAACTTATCCGATAAACTCTAATAGACCAAACATTACTTGTTTTTTCAATGCTAAAAAATGCCATTTGCTTTGTTGCCATGATTAAAAAACAAAACATGAAAAGCTTACCTTAACGTGTGAGACAAAGAAAACAAATCAAAATAATTTGCCTTTGTTTACAAAATACCTCTGTGTTGGCAACACTGTAAATAATATAATGACGTGGGTGCATTTCGATTGCCAGAGGCGTGCCATTCTAAGGTAATAATAAAATAAGCAAAAATAACACCAAATAAGAATATTTTAGATAAACTTGTAAAACTTTTCTAAATAAGATTTGGGTATGTATAATTTTACATTTTATAACGTGGATATAAAAATATACCGCACATTCCTCAAAAGAAAAACTTCATTTTGTTTATAAGAATGTGGGGATATTGATTATTTATGATCTAGACGTTAACGATGGTCTTATGTAATTATTTTTTAAATAGAAACTTCTTTTTAAAAGCGCCGGAGATTGGCATTTACATGACGTAAAGAAACATGAACGGAAATTAACCCAGACATCGCCTAACCCTTTTTATACCGATAAATCCCCTTTTTTATTTTATTGCTAACGAAGCTACCAACAGAGATAAAGGAATAAACATTTAAAAAATAAATAAAATAATATAGAATAAAAACCGGATAGGTAGCTTAATTTAAAAATATTTAAAATCAAGAATGTTGTAGTTAGTAACTAACTAGACATGGTAAAATTCAAGAATATTTTAAATGATTAGATCAAAGAAAATCACAATCCTTTTTATTTCAAAATTATAATAGTATTAAAAGTATCCTAATCCTATTAATCATACAAAAATAATATGCATTCCTTTTAAAAAAGACTGGATGTTTTACCAACCCTTACATCTCGGCTGCGCATTCGCCATTCTACACATACTTTACTTTTAAATGAACTGACTGATTATGATAATACCCGATTTGCACTAACTAGTTCGTGATTTCTAAAAGTCAAACCACACTAGGCTCTCAGGTTTTGGTAGCGCTCAGGACCGATCAAATATCTTACATGGTATTTAAATATCATTCTAGGTCATTCTTTTTAAAATGCATGTAAAATATTTGTCTTAGATTTTGAATTACGGGGTGTTAACGCTTTATGCACCAGAAGACATTTTTTGGCATACAAGAAAAAAAAATACCAGTGTCGTCCATGAGGCGTGTAAGATGCATATTTTTAATAAAAAAAGGTAACGCCATTGCATTTTTATAAAATAAAAATATTGTTTGAAATTTTCAATAAGTTTTTGTTCAACCCTTAGGTAGGCGCGTGCCTTTTTTAAAGTAAGTAGGCGCGTGGGGTCAAATTAAGCTCCAACCGTAAACATTCAATATTTACTTTTTCTTTCTTGCCTAATTAAATACTTAGTTTGGAGCATTTTCTTTCAATGTATAAGTAATTAAAATAAAGTTGCCATGATAAAAATACTCGTTATAAAACATTTAAAAGTATTTTTTAATTAATGTCGCTGTCATTATTTTCTAAAAGCTGATTATGGGACGGCAATGCGAGAAAGGCAAAAACTTAATTTTATTATTTATTCGTACACTTCACACTTTGCCTAAGTTACATAAATTAGGTAAAAATAAATGATATTAGACCTTATTATTAAAATAAAAACAAAGTATATTCTTTGAATCACATTTATTTCTAACAAAATTTTCACATTTTGTCTAGAAAACATAAATTTTTTGAATGAATGGTGTTGTTTTTTAGTGTCTTTTTGGTATTGCCATATACCTTACGAGGTTTCAGGAAGGTACCTAGAGATTTTTTTCTAATTGTAAACAGTCTCAAAGTTATTACAAAAATGACAACGCTTTAAGGTCAATTTGTCAAACCACTTACGGGTTAAAATAGTTCAATACTCAAAGTCATGGATTGTAGGATATTTAATCCTCCTTAAAAATATATGTAAACAACAATTTGCAAAGGTTTGCATTAAAAAAAAAGATTATTAAAAACTGTTACTTGTGACGATAGACCTCTTATTATAAATAATAAGGGCACAAACCTTTTCGATTTTCCTTTTAGACAGCTTAAACAACATTTTCGCGATAATAAAAAAAAGTCGTTTTTTTTTCTTCCAGTCTAATAAACAAACATTAAAAACTCCTTTTAAAGTGCCAAAAGCCCTCCGAAGGTAAAGCCTTATACCCATTTTTTGCGTATTATATTTGAGACCGTTCAAGGTAGGTTAGAAATTTGGGTGACGTTGTCTGGAACTTTTAATCTAAATATATATTTGTTTTTTTATAAATCGATTTATAAAGTATTAAAAAAAATCTGCGTAAATCAAAAATATATTAGGTTTCAAGCTGTAATTTTAAAGTTTTTCTTTAAAAGTTGGCGACTTGTGATTGTGTTCAGCGACCGAAAGAGCTCGTCAAAGTTTTATTTTTATTCTTGCTTACAGTTGCTAAAAAGCACGTGCTTGGTTAAAAGTATGGATTTATTTATAATTTTTTTGTTTCAGTACGCACTTTTTACGTAACATTTTTGTGTCTGAATCAATACTATCAGCCAAATATCTTGCGAACTTTAACCGGTTTGATGGTTAACTTAACACAGCGGGATTACTCGTCATGCGCATGAGAGGTTCTTTTCGGCTTGCTATTGGCTGTTATAAATGTCAAAACTCTTGACTTTCAATATATTCAATATGGCTGATGTTTTGTGATTGTTGTGGCTGTTTATTTGTTTTGTGTTTTATTCGGTTTAATTTTACGTGTGACCTGTGTTATAAATATAAATTATTGAAACAACATTTGTGTAAATTTATTGGTTTTTTAAATAAATTATTTTTGAAATTATTTACGTTGTTTTTTATGAATAAAAACAAATTAACACTTTAACCTAAAAACAAGTATGTAGATATCGAAACAAAATGACCGGCACAGTGGCCTATGGGAACTGAAATCTTACTACGCTTTTCTCTCAGTATAAGCAATATTAACTTATACACTATAATACCTTTCAACAAAATAGGATCAAATCAATTTATAATTTGTTTGATTGGTAAGTTTAAGCGTGCTATTTTCATATATTTCTTAACTAATTATACACTTCTTTTACATTTTAAAACCATTCTTTATGCTAAATATGTAACTTCACAATAAAAGTTTAGGTTTTAAGAAATAATTCTATTTAGATTTTCATTTTTAGTTCTTATTTCCCTAAAATTTATATAATATTTTTCCACATTAAATCCCATTATTCCAATCTAAGAAAAAAAATGGACTTCTACGAAATAGATTTCCAATACACCATTAGCACTAATATTACCAATGATTTAGTCATTAAATTGATTATGAAATTTCAGTACTAAACTACATTTCACACTTTTTATTAAATGTTTTATGTATATTTACTTAATAAATCAATGTTTTGAATATACCTCCGTTTTTGACATTGGAGTGCGTATGCGCATGTCCAGCCATCCTGCGGACCCTTCTTCAAATTGTGCCACTTTTCGGAAACGGCGATTGACTTCTCTATCCTTGTCTATTCTCTTTGGACCCCACTCAGTTGGTAGGTTTGTTACAAGATCATTGGACTAGATAAGGTTGACTCGTAAGCCTTGCAACATGGCGGACCATACGTCAGCATGACGTCATATATGTATTTTGCTCGTTAGTTTTGAATAGTATAATTTGTGTTTTGACTTATAATTTATGTATTTGTACGATTTTTGGTAATTTTATTTTATTGGAGTTTTAAATAGCATTTGGACCAACATTAAAACCAAATATTCTTTTCTGGCTTAAAAATAGCTGCCTCTAAGAGGTAAACAACGGAACGTTTTTGTATTATACTAGATCTTTACAGTATTTTTTTACTTTTTAGTTTGGGTAAAATGATTTACTATATAGCGACTTGCAAAAGCAACCGCAAAAAGGCAAAAAAGAAGAAGTATTTATTGTTTTTTCCAGTCAAATTATGCAATAAAAATATTTTTCTTTTAATTGTGTTTTATTTTTGATTGTGAAATTATTAAGCTGATGTTTTATTATTTAAAATTTTTAATAAAGTT
Organism: Listronotus bonariensis; assembly: GCA_014170235.1. Classification (NCBI taxonomy): domain Eukaryota; kingdom Metazoa; phylum Arthropoda; class Insecta; order Coleoptera; family Curculionidae; genus Listronotus; species Listronotus bonariensis. The sequence goes on from JACEGR010006115.1 coordinate 15,031, forward strand.
CTACAATTTTTAATTAACTCTTTTTATACAGTAGTATGTCTAAGTAAATTTGCGTCATAGGGGGAACTTTGTTATTATTAATTTTATAAAATAAAGTTCTTCTTTATAAAAAGTTCTCTATGATCCAAAACCTAAAATGCAACCATCAGATATTGTATAAGTCATCTACGAGGTTTGGCCAAAAATGTAATTTTGTTTTTGTTAGTTATTTAAAATTAAAAATACCTTTCAAATATGCAAACTTGTTTATTTACAAGAAAAAACTTCTTTAAATATTTTTGCGATAATGGTAATAATTTAAGTTTTGCATATTAGTGCAACGAACAATTTTAATAATTATAAATTGTACAAGGCAAAATAAATAAACCTATTTAATTTACTGTTACAATGTAGATACGAAATGGTCTCATGTACAAACTTAAATTTTTTTGTTGTCGCAAAAAAATATTTTTTGTAAATAAACAAAATTACATATTTAAAAATACTTTTTAATTCTAAACATCTCTACAAAAAAATTTTGATATTAGGAAAATACAGGTACTTTACTCTTGAGCAAAAGTTACGTATTTAACCAAACCTCGTAGATGACTGATACAATTTTTTTAGATTAAGACAAAACTTAAAATTAGAAATAACTCTTTTTTCGTTAAATTTGTAATTAAAAAAAATCATAAATGACGCCACTGTAAGAAGACACACTATATTGAAATACAACTTTAAAATTCAATAAGTTAACTGATTCGACAAGCATACAAATTTCTCTTATTTTTTTTTTGGCTTAAAAACAGAACCAGATTTTGTACACACACTTAATGAAAAAATAACTCTCATGACTGCATGGTTTATTAGTAAAATTCTATGCATTGTGTACTAAAGTCAACTAATTCTAAGCAAAATTTCTATTGTCAAAAAAAAACTTTTAGTGCTGTCAATTCCCGTTTTTATCCTAACCTATTTATTACTTAACGTAGGACTGTAATTAAACACAAATTTATTTATTACTAAATTATTAGACAGGGTAATTTAGACTGATTTTTAGGTACTGTCTATCGCGCTCTTTCGCCCTCATAATATTATCTGTCTAGACGTCCTTGTTTGCTACGTTGGCGCCAAGGAACTAGCGGCTGCGATACATATGTGACGTAATAGACTGCTACGCACTGATTGGCTAGGATTTACGAGGCAACCTTTACTCTAATGATCTTGGGTTCGTTAGTCTCCCTGGGTGGGGACGCGGTCTTGTCGCGCATGGGACCATGCGGAACCCACGTTAAGATGTAGGTCCCGTCTGGCTGACATCACCCAGACGTAAAACGATAGGGCGCACAATAAGCTGAGCGGCTTCAGTGCATGGGTTATCCCGGCCCTATTCTAAGGTCTAAGTCTAATCACCCTCTAAGTTGTAACGTTTTTAAGCCCCAAATTCTATTTTACTTAAAAATAAACATGTAGTTTTAACACTTATATTTTGCTTAAATAAATAATAAATAAATAAATAAAATAAAATATTGGGGTTAACACTACAGACTTTTATATTTAAGATTATTTTACTAGTGCACATTCAATATTCCACTGTCGAAATCAATACCAAAAATGTATATTTCTTAAAGTTACTTGATTTCTCCACGGGCTAAAGTGTTTACTTGTAGAATTTTAAGTAGTGTAATATTGGTTTAGGGAATATAATTTTCTATTTATTTTGTCTTAAAGCTAAATACATATTTAAATATTTCTATCTATGATTTTAATTAGAATATTTTATTATAAATTAAAAAAACAACAAAAAAATAATTTTTTAAGAAGCATTTTAATTAGCAGAAAACGAAAATTGAAATATAAGTATCCCTTGTATTGTTTTTGTTAAACAAAATTACGCCCAATTTTGCTTAAAATTATTTTCTCTGTTTGTTTTTTTTTCAGTTTTGACACACCTACCTTTTTACATCTAGTGTAATACAAACATACAGACTAATTTTTTCATTAGAATGTGGAAAATTTGTAAAAATTGGTAAAATATTTGTTGCTTTACAATTTTGGTTTGCGGTAACAATATAATTAAGTTTTACTTATTGGATTTAACTAGGGAATTTTCCGCAGTACGAGAAAAATAAAATCTGCATTTTATTTTATAAAAGACTCTTAAAAGGGTTCATCTACGGTACCTGCCACACATTTTAAACAAAAATTAGTTTTTGTGTCTCGTTGTGGTTAAATTTTAGATTAGAATTAATTTTCGGTTTAAGTTTAGATGATAATCCGTGGGCCAGAAATAAAATTGGCTTTATTTTAAAGGGATTACTTTAGACGAGTCTAGCACGAATATTCATACCGTCATATATGGAAGCGGAGCCTTAACCGAGCCTGTCAATGTCAAATGTCTCGGGTGTTGGACTGGGAAAACGCGTCACTTTTTTGTCCGAAAAGTTTACCACATATACGGGTGCCCCCTAATTAATGGTACACAAAAAAAAATCAGTTGTCTGCAAAGTCGGTTTACTGACGATAGTTGAACGTGACAACGTCGAAAGAATTATTACCTTTTATTACGCAATTATCGTTGCTATAAACAATTGACACCACATTTACTTTTTACAGCACGCTCACTCAAGTAGGAGAGGAACAGATGTCGAACGCTGCCAAACACGGAGATTGTGCCTCTTTGTAGCTAGTTGGTAAAAAAATAATTTTTATAAATTTTTAACACCCTGTAAATTGAAAACTAAAACCTTTAGGACAAATTTTTATATGATGTTTTTATGTTTTTTAAGTAGAATTTAAAAATAAAAAAAGGTGTTTTTTAACTGAAGAATTTCATCGTATCGATACGAAATGACCATGCCGAGAATTGGTTTTTATTTATTTACGCGAAAAACCGTACACTAAATAAAAACAAGTCAAATTTGTTTTAAAACTGATGAGAAGTTAAAAAATATTATTATTTTAGAGAAATTCACTGGCGTACCATTTTTTTATCAAAAAATATTAACCTTAGACCCCTTATGGACGACGCTGGCAACATTAAATATTTTTCTTGTATGCCAAAAATGTGTTTTGCGCATAGAAGGCGTCCAATCCAATTCTTAAAAAATATCTCAATTGGTACAAATGTTGTTACGAAAAACAACAATTTTTTAAAATTTTTAATACCATGGAGTTCAAAACTAAAACAGGATATTGTTTATATAAAGTTTTTTTAATTTCTAATGCAGAATTAACCCTGAAAGTTGGTCGGATAAGTTCTTAAAACACCCTGTATACTTTTTGGTTGCACTAAACTATTTAAATGAAAATATATTGAAAACGGTTGCTTAAAGTTATTCTTACAAAGTATACTTTTTTGGGTAAAAAGTATAGGGAGTTTACTGGTTTACTTAGATGTGACATACAGAGTAGCACAAAGAGTTGGGGCGTTTTTTGAAGAAGGTTAAATGGTGTTGCTAGCTATCTCTAGTTTAAACATAATAATTAATAATAAATGGTAAAAACCGTATGCTAAAAGACCCCTGGATACTGAGTTTTATGAAAATATTTAAAACGTATTAAAAATTAAAAAAAAATATAAATTTATATTTTCTACTTTGACACCCTGTATCTAACTTTACCTTTTGGATATAGGTATGTCTGGTTACATTTTAATCTTTTGGCATAAGAAATAGGTGGTTCTTCGGTGTACCATAAATTAGCGGACACCCTGTATACCTGTTGTGTTTAAATGAACCTAAACTGAACCCGCAATTATATACCTGGGCATATTTTACCTAACAAAGGTGTATGTGGTAAAAACTAATTCGAGCAGCTTTTTTAAATATATCTGAATTGAAAAATTTACCTCTAATATATCAAGGTATAAACTATACAAATAAAGAATAAAACATTTAGTACATTGACTTATTTAAACTTTATTTCTTAAAACGGTCTAAGGATCCCCATTTTAAATATCACCCGGTAAGTTGTTGTAGATAATCATATGCATTTTTTTTCAAATCAAAGTAATTGTGTTAAAAGTTAATATTATTATAAATATAAAATATAAATTATTTTGTTTTACTTATTCCAAATACATAAATAATTGTTTTTGTAATAACAGCAGAAAAATTTCTATATTCTGTATAATAAATACCAGTCAGTAAGTAATAAAAATGCAAAAATTTGCGTTCGTTGCCAAATCAGATTAAAGAGTGGCAGGAAAAGAAGACAAATTATTGAAAAATGAAAGTTATTAATAATATTCCGTGATTATCACTCTTCTCCCTTTTAATGAAAGACAAAATTTTCATGAGTAATAACTTATAGGTATATAACTTATAATTTAAAAACAACAATTTATTTTTTTTTGGTGCGTATACAGGGTGTTTTATTTAAAATTAATAACCTAATTGCACTTGGAGGTAGCTAATTTTAAATATTATTTTCTGAACACTAGCTGACGACCTTGTGTATATTTAAGCAATGTAACATAATATTAAAAGTAAACAAAACTTAGTTTTTTTTGTCGTGGATTCTTTTAAAAAATATACCCTTTTTTGGAAAAGCTTAAGCAATTTGTCGAATTTTTATTGTGTGTTAAAATAATAAAAAAATATTAAATAACTTTTTATTTGCAATTTATATAACTCACAATAAATTTTGTTACAAAGACCTAGGCGTTTGTAGTACGCCACCCTAAAAAAGCTCCATAAATAAATGTTATAAGCTTAACTTTTGTCATTTTGTAAAAGCTTTATTTGATGTTGTATTACTTGGGTATCTATTAGAACCAACCAATCCCATTCAACCCCAATATTTCTGATATTTACCAGTATATCCCAAAAAGTCTAATGAAAGATTTTTAGCAACAGCGTGCTCCAACAAAAGTTATAGCTGTTACGGTTAATTTAATTTATCTGTTTTTATATAAATATGCTTATAAATGAATGAAAATTCATTTAATTACAAGAAAACTACCTGCTTTGCAAAAATAACTAGAAAACATATCATTGAATACAAATCAATAAAAACCAAAATTTCATTTTACCCATATTTGACCAGACTAATATCTTTTCTCCGATGGCTTCGTTTTGGTTTCATATGTTCGACGAGATTTCGTGAGTAGAAGAAAAAGCAAACGGTTAGTGTTTTTATTTATTTAAAAAGAGATGGGAGAATTTTCCAGTTAGTTGATGAGGAATAATGATGTAAATTGTTTTTTTTTATCAGGTCCGTGCCTGCCCCAATATTAGGACTGACTCTGGTTTGTTTTAGACAAGAATCTTGATTACGTATTGAAATTAAGCATTTTATTTAACCAAACGATTTTATTAACTTTATCGTAATGCTTAACAGTGTAAAATCCACTAATTTGAAAATTTAAGAGTGACGTAAAGAAAGCGAAGGATTGCAAAGTTGTAAAAAACCTTATTTTGACAATTTCGAGCGCGGCAATTTTTTATATATATATATAAGTAACATAAAATATATATAATCCGACACGATCCGAGCAATAATACTAAGAGTGTTAATATTATTTTAAAATCTATAGTCGCTTCCCCAACCGATGAAAAGGTATATAATATATAACAACTTATTTTCTTCTTATTATTTAAGCTTTGGTAGGTCTTTATTACTACGTTTATATCGAATAGTTGAAGCTGGATTAAAAACAAAGCGGTTTTAAAGCGATTTCCAAGTCTATGTGTTTATTTCGGTGACTTGAAAGTCGATTGAAAATCGAGGTCAAGCACATTTCAGGCCATCGTCGTACGCATGCGGCAGTTTTGCATCCAACTTCACAGTAGACATCAAATGAAAAACAAACCTCACTTTTTAATTCGTCTCGTTTTGTGTGCTGTTATTGGTGTGAGCGTGTTTTAAAGTTTTTTACCTGTTTTCCAACTCATATTTTTCATAAAAATGTCAAAATCATATGAAATTAACAGTGATGACATTCGAGGGAGCATTCATCTGAAGTTATTAAGCCCGCTTGAATCGTTTATATATTGTTTCCAATCGGCTTCAGTGAAGTCAACCCTACTTATTTTCAGGCTTGACTTTAAAGTATTCAAAACAATTTAAAAGCGCGTTTATATCAGCTTTTTCCAAGCCACATTTTAAAGCCGCTTTAACTTAAGCTATGCTTTAATTATTCGATATAAACGTAGTGTATGACGCTCGAGTAAAACCCTATTTAACATCGTGGGCTACCCCACTATATAAAATTATTGAGTATAACAAATACAAGTTATGCTAAAATGTATTATTTATACTTTTTACAACCTACAACATAAGTAAAATAGGTTAGGTTTATTTTATTTTATTTTTAGCTCTTACATTTTGTGAGTTTTATTATAGCAATGAAACAACGTATTATTTGGCAACAGTTGACACCTAAGTTCTAAAAATATAGATATAAAAATTGAAGAGGGTTTGACGGCAATGGAGAACCCTAAAGATTGAAAACACTTTTGAGCGTGATAAGTGTATGTGTCATGAAAATGAAACAAAAATTATTTTGGATAAACAAAATATAGAATAAATAAGGTACATATATGTAGGGGTCAAAAGTATAAAAAAATTAACCAAGTAAAAAAGCTTTGTTTCTTTTTAACCGAAAAGACAAATTCTTTAGATATACAGACTAGTTACTAATTCGAGAAACACCATAAGACCTCGGAATCGGTAAGATATATAGGGTTGGTTAAATTGGTTAAAAATTTGAAGCCGTTCCGGAATTATCCGGCAAAAACCAAAATATTTGGCGAAACAGTTTTCTTAGCTTTGTTTTCTGGGTTTATTTGAAAAGATATTTTAAAACTAATGACACATTTACATTTCCACTTTTTCTGTTGTTTTAAATGATGTCACTAAATTTAAAACCTCGATGTTTTGTCTTTGAGCAACCATCATCAACCTTGTTTTTTTTTAAATAGGCGAAATATTTGGTTTTAAATTTAATACACACTTATTTTAATTCTAAATACAACGATATAAAAAAGCATTTTCCACTATTTTTCCTATTAAAAATTACGTGTTTAATTCCAAACGATTTTGAAAAATTTTCTTTTATTTAAAGGTAAATATGTATGCATTTCTTTTTATTACTTTACTAATATGAATTTCTTTTTATTTCATTTATTTATTCATAATTTAACTAACAAGTTAGAAGAATAAAGGTAATTTACATAAAAACTTACTTATACGTAATAAAATAAGGCATTTAATTTAATCTAACGCCTCTGTCAACTTTATCATAGCCTGTCATAAAAAATGGAAGCCATAGCTACCTGCAAACCAAAATTTCCCCGAACGTTTAAGGCATAATCGTTATTTGTAATGGCAAAATAGTGAAGGATGACGGCTTTTCGGTCTCGAAACGTCTGCATAAATTTAAAGTCTGATATAGCGTTGCCTTAAAATTAAATTATAAGTTTACCAAGTTTAAAATCAAATACCTAAGCCCATTTAAAAAAAAAACAAAGTTAATGATGGTGGCGCAAAGACGAAACGTTGAATTTGTAGTGATCACTAATTTATAGAGCATGAAAAAAGTGGCACATGTTAGGTGTGTCGTTAGATTTAAAATATCTCTTTTAATAAACAGAAAAACAATAAAAACTGTTTCCGCAAAATGTAGGTTTTCGCCGGATAATTCTGAAACGGCTGCAAATTTCTAATTTTTTAAACGGAATGGTTGTTAGAGCATAAAAATGCGCAACTTCACCCAAATTTAACCAACTCTATATCTCTTACACGTTTCCCTGGAGAGATCCTTATGGTGCTCCTCGAAAAATAAAAATATTTCATTTATATAAATTCATGTAACTTCTTTATACGGTAAATAAATTAACTCAAGTTTTTAACTCTATTAATTAGTGTAAAACCTCTTTAATTATGAATGCATTTTTTATTCTATCATTTTTCAAATTTTCTAAGAATCTTCCTTCTAATTTACTATTTAGCAGTTGTTAGTTCTGGTTAAGCTACCATTTATATCCTTGAACTTTTAATGCAAAATTATTAACTGCCGATATCGCAAGCATATTACCAGACTTGCTATAGGATATTCTATTATAGTTGTTAATTTGATACCTTTATATATTGGTTCTCTTAGTTGATTTAAAAAGAGAAAATCGTACCTCCACTATTTTAAAAACATTTATAAGAGAAGCTAATACACTATATTTTGTTATTTTTCTAATAAGCCAATCTAAAACCAGACAATATCAAAATGAATCTGTTTTAGAATGGTTAGGCTGAGAGGCACATAAATAAGATTATAAAATTAATAAATTTTCTGTCACTTTATCAATAGTTTAAAATTTGAATTCAGTTGCTCGTAACCAGAAATACACCTGAAACTCCAGCCCTGATCGGTCACAAAACAGCCCTGTCCTCAAACTAAATATTATTTTTAGCAAATTAGGTACGGAAATGCCAGATATTTGGAAATTCGTAAAACGCACCGATCGATGCTGGCGTCCTGCGAACAACCTTACGCCTAACTATTATACCTAACTCTATATCTACCGTTTTTGTATTTACCTTATTTTGAGAAAAGCATGACGTGCCATATCTCCGAATAACAACAACTTTTTATTACAATAATAAAAATGGGGTATTTAATTCAAACTTTGGGCATCAATTTAAAGAAAATTATGAATTTGACAGTTTCGCAAATATTGTTTTAATTTTTCATTTATAGTTACCCTTGCACAATTTGGGTGCCTTTATATTTGATGGTTGCTGAGGTAATCCACTATTCCAGGTTTTTCTACTAACCATGTTCAATAAAGGTATCAAAATTTATATATGAGACTTCTTGTGGCCAGACTGGCGATGCACCAACCGGTATAGCTTATGACCATGCAACAATTTTTTTTTTTTGAAAAATTTTAAATAAATATTTTTAATTAATTGCATTCCCAGGAGTCTACACTAAGGTATAATAAATTTAATAACCATTAAAAGGTTTTGTTAATAATAATTTTAAATTACCTTTACAATTTAAGCATTCTTTTTGTTTACTAACAACATTAATTAAACAAGAAAAAATTATATAAAACATAATATGTAATTTAAAGTGTTATTCATAATTCCCTAAAAGTTACTGTTAATGTTTTTGACAGTTACGATACGTGTTTATACAGTAAATAAAATAAAATTATAATTTTACTAAAGGTTTATTTAATTAAAATTTATTTAGACAGTTCGAAATGTAAACAGTTTATTGTTTAACTAAAATTATTATTTGCCTTATAAAAATATAATAAAAAAATAAATTTTAAAACCAAGAATATATAAACTAATTTTAAACTAAATTATATTTATTTGTTACTCTTCAAGAAAAAAAAAGAGCAATGTTGGTTTAAAACTAATAATTTTATTATTAAAATCTAAATTTGTTATTTTAATATTATTAGAATATGACACTAACTAGTACACAGTTTTGGTAAAAGCTCTTCTACCATTTAAATAATGACAAAAATAAAATTAAAAATAAATGTAGAATAATTCATTCCCATTTAAATAATTTAATCTAATTAAAACAATCGTTCTTGAAGCCCATTGCGCTCTTATTGCTATGGTTTCAGTAACGACGTATACCGTTCAAAACTAATTTTCCTACGACCACTAATGAAAATGACATAAAACGCACTCCTTGATCCTTTAGAAAACGAATAATATCACACGCGTGTTGAAATCTACTTTTCAACACTAGTGTTGAAAAGTACATGACAGTGACAGATGCTTAAATTCCGTTAAAAAGATATTTACAGTATATTTTTAACAAACTGAAGGTTTTGACTTACCAGTGCTAACACACATTATCTTTTTTCAAATTATATTAATTTTAGTTTTATGTTTAAGGGTTTATTAGTTTATAGACATAATTATTTTATAGCAAATGCCTGTAATAATAATAGGCAACCCATTAAACACATGTAAGTGTGGAAGTGTCTAAAGTTCTGCGGGACCCTGATTTGTAAAATTATAACATTATAACCTAACCACAAAGTTTGCACAAAATGCCAAGCGGTTTTATTTCTTTCCTAAATAATACATCCCTTGTTAGAAAAAGGCTAAGATAAGATAAAAATGGAATTGCCATTAAACCAGACTTGACATTTAATTTAATCCATTCGGGACAATAGGCTACACTTATTATTATTCAGAGATTATTTAGTGTTTTGTTTTAGTGGTGAGGTTTTTCAAGTAATTTGAAAACCTAATTAAAGAAATAACAGTGAAATAACACTTTTGTAAGGTAACTAAAATTAAATTTTAAAATACATGCTTTTACATACAATTAGGTAAAAGGAATTTCTTTATTTGGATTTTATGGCACTGACATCGATTTACGTCTAATTTTTTGTCAGTTTATCTTGTCTGTGTTGACATTAATGATATAAAAAAACTAACTTAGAGTTTAAATATTTTTAGTATATAAACATTTTTTGGTCGTAGGAAAAATATTGTACATGACTCATGCTAAAAGTGATGTTCACACTCGTGGTATTGTCGAACTGACTATCGCCTCGTGCGCCAACATTCCCACTCGTGTCAAATATATCCGGTCACAAAACTTAGGTGGTGATTTTACATGTCTAAATATTGGACCATTTTCATATACATATGTGTTGGTCAAACTCACATAGTTCAACTTATTATTAATTTTAAGGAAAATATTTTTATAAAACGTTCTGCATGGTCTAAAACCTGTGCATATGAGATATTATTTTTTTAGTAGTTTGATAAGGCATCTCCCAAAAATAATTAAAATAATAAGCTGGTACATTCAAAAAAATGTGATTTTTATTTTATGACGAAACGATGAAAATTTAAATTTGTTTATTTGTAAATACTTATTTTAAAATGTAATATCTAAACAAAGTTGAAGAACTGCTAAAACGGTCAAAAAGTACAGAGAAATGCTTGTTGTCACTTAAAAAAATAAAAGAAAAACTTTTTTTTTTTTAAATGAACGAGCTACATATTTAAGAGTTATTTTAAATTCTAAACATTTTCTTCTTTATAATAATTTTGGATATTTTTAGAAATAAGGTACTTTTTTATTGAACAAAATTCATATTTTGGAGATACCTCGTGTACTACGGAAAAATGAATATCTAATAATTACATTTTAGGTTAAGGACCATTGCATAACTTTTATATAAAGAATAGATTTTTTTCGTAAAATTAATAATAAAAAAGTTTCCCATATGTAGATATGTAGAGACACACTGTATATACACATATTTTTAATGTCATTGGTTTTCGAGTTATAATCCCTTAAGGTTTAATTTTTCTTAGGTTTGGTTTTTTAAGATGTTTTCTTTTATTGATTTAAAGTATAGATTTTTCACACATGGGTCCATGAAACACGATTGCGTATTAAAGCAGAAACTGTAATCTTCTTAGCGCCCGGCTTTCTTAAAACCATGTTTAGCCTTGGTATTGCAAAAACCTCTTTTTATTTACACTTTATCTTTATCCTATCAGGCTATAAAAATTTCAATGAAATGACTAAAACAAAAATAATTGTGCTATTTTAAACAATTAAAAGGTTTTTAAAACAGCACCTTTTATTTTTATTTACATAAGTTATAGATATCATCGTGTCTTGGACATTTTTTGTTGTTAACAATATTTTAATTTTAATTTTTTAGCATTGCAAAAACGTTTGTAATAAATAGAAGTTTAATAACAAATTTTATTTACCTGCACCAATTTTTACAAACAACAAAAATTATTATATTTTAAATTATTTATATTTCTTCCAAGCGTAGGTGCCCTTCATCATCATAGCTTAAAGAATTTTTGATAACTTGGATGTTTGATCTTTACAAAATTACAGAAGAATTATAATAGTATTTAGGTTTTTTTCTCTAAAAGACAAAACCAATATATATGACCCAGACTCTTTGTCCTTTTTTTTATTTGACTGCAAGGATTCTAATAGTAAAACAACATAGCTGCTCTCTCAATAGTTAAATTGACAATTTTTTAATATAAATAATATAAACTAATTTTTTTTGTACATCATCGTAAATCGCAAACCTACACCCTCTATGAATGTCGTTGCTTGAAACGCGAATATGCATACGTACTGTCGAAAAGTTGTAAAACATCGTCCTCGTCGCTTGTACACCGACCCATGTGCGGAGGGCCTTAGTCGACTGCGCTTTATATTTTAGCAATAATTCAGATTGATTGTGTGCCGCAAAAGACTCTTTAAATTTTACCTCCCCCGAATTCGGATTCAGCGACCTGAAAAACAGATGCTAATGTTCTTTATTTAAATGTCAAAAAATAATAATAAGAATAGTCGTTTGAAAGTTAATTTTGCTTATAAATTAAGCCAAAAATTTATTTTTCAACAGGATATACCAGATGATTTAAGCCTAAACGGCTAAATTTTTTAAATTAAATAAAACTTACTTTTTTTAAGGCTTTGCAACTGTCTTATGGAAAACCTTCCTAAAAATAAAGTAGCTATCAAAACTTAAAAATATGACAAAAAAACAATTTTAATGTAGATAAAAAGCCCCCTTGTGTGCAAAAACAATTAGATGCGAATTATTGATAAAATAACTAAGAGCAATTGACATATCCTTGACAATATACCGAAATGGCGTATTCCCAAAATAGAAAAATTGACACGACTCGATATTATTTCCTAAAAACTTGCTTCTTAATATCACGACTTGGCACAAGTTTGATTTTGATAGCATAAAAGTTATAGAAATGTGATAATTAACTTATTTTATATTACTAAGAAAAAGAGGCTAAAAAAAAGCACTTTCGCAAAATTACAAAAATAAGATATGCCACTTCCTGAATTGACGACAATATGCTTAAAATTTAAGTCACATTGCCTTTTGCCTAAGTAAACAATTTAAAAAATTGGTAATCAAAAATTTCTTTGGGAGTTGTATCTCGAAACCAATGAAATAATCACTGTATTAAAATTGTGTTTTGTAATTATTTTTGTATTAAAAAAAGTACACCTAAATTTGTCACAACAATACTTTGCACTTAAATTGATTTGCAACAACTTAAAATTTACGCGTACCTCTTAATTAAATTTTTTTTTCTTTACTTTAAAGAGCTTTAAGAAACATGACAAAACCAGTGTATTACTACCATACTTTTTTAAATTTAAGAGTTTTAATTATAAGGATAGAAGAAATTAAGTTTAAAACTAAAATCCTTTATACCAACCAAAAAAAAACTAGACTGCTACAAAATATAGGCTAATCCTTTTTAAATTACGTTTATAATTAAGGGATAACATCTGAAATAGCTTGATGAAGTTATTAAAGGCTTTGTATTTTAAATGAAAAGTATGACCCAAATTCCAGCTAGCTATTTTACAGAGTATAGTTTTGTGTTTCCGATACGAAAAATTTCGATTTTAACCGTAGGCGTGCGGGCTTTAAATTGACTCGCAGCTTTGTTAATTTTGTAATAATTTTAGGATTTTAGCAAAAAAAAATCTCCAGGTACCTTCTTAAAACCTCGTTAGAGATATCGGGTGTTTGGCCTAGCGTGTTAAAGCTCCGGGTGTACAGTTTTTGTACATTATAAACGCCATATTCCTTCACCAACACTTTCCTAGGCAATGGAAACACGCCATTGTCATCCCTATCCTTAAACCTGGCAAAGATCCCAAAACTCCCAGCTCCTACAGACCTATAGCCCTCCTCAACACTCCCGGAAAAGTTGCGGAAATGGCCATTATGCTAAAAGTCAGGGAGTTCGATTTGGAAACAAAAGTACCACCCGAGCAATTTGGGTTTAAGCCTGGCTTAAGCGCGGTTATGTTAGTAGCCGCAGTTTTACAACATGCAATCGATAAATTCAATGCAAAGCAAAACACCGTACTTTTGTCTCTGGACATCAAACAGGCGTTTGATACTGTTTGGCCTTTATTCCAGTTCAAATAAACAATGTCCCTATCCATCCCTGTTTCAAAAATAAAGTATTTAGGAGTCGTAATAGACCAACGGCTAAAATTTGTCGCCCACATTAACCACACACTAAAAATGGCCTTTTAGCACAACAATCACTGTATTCGCTATTGTCACCACGATCACCGCTGTCGCAACAAAACAAACTAATAATCTATAATTCTATAATTAAACCAACCATAACATACGCTGCACCAGTGTGGTCGGGTGTCTCTGACACTCAATTATGCAGGTTGCAGCGTATGCAAAACAAAATTTTAAGGGCAGCAACACAATCAGACAGATACATCAGAATTGATAATCTACATCAATTAGCTAACACACAAACAATAAAAGAGTACATAACTGATCAAACAGATAAATTCTATAGATACAATATAATAAAATCAGAACTAACAAGAAACATAACACACATAAGAATAAACGACAATTATATACACAAGCCATTATACCACAGAACACCACTTTTCTATGAACCTAGACCCCCATAATTATTCGAAAAGCATTATAACATCATTTAATGCTAACTGTATTTTTTATTATATCTCAGCACACCTTAATTACAAATTTAAAACAAATTCAAACTTAAAATTTTTTCATCATACTGTTATACAAATAAGCATACGCTGTACAAGATTTAGGGATTTGGATGTCCATATAAGCTAAAAACATGAATATAAATCGGGTTTTTTGATCAAATTTTTCCCGAAATAAATCAAAGCCATACACTTATTTATTACAGAACATCTAAACAAGTAGAATAACAAAACAAAATAAATACAAAATAATCCCTAAAGGTCTCGGAAAGGTTTGTTCTGCCATTATCATACGCGAACTGTTTGGGTTTCCACGGAGGCCCAGCATCAGCCCCCAGGTGAAGGGCTTTGTAAAGTATGCTGGGATGTCGGTAAATATATTATTTCTAGGGAATTCGAACACATCACTTTTTATCTGTTAATTCTTTTTGTACTATGTTGTGCTTATAAAATAAAAGACTTGAAGAAAAATGTAAACTGGGTTTCTTTAAACACCAATCCAACTTTCTCAGGGGTGGCAGTTTCTTTAAACTAACCACTTCTAATTTCGATGTGGCTTGTCCACAGGGTGGTTCTATATTTTAGTATGATTTATTATTTAAAGTAGGAACTTTCTAAGCTAAATTTGTTACAGAAAAACTACTATTAAAACAATTAAATTTTATTTAAAACAAAAAATAAATTGATAAATAATGGTGAGTTTAACTAAATAAAGGCTTGAAAAAAACGAATAGTCCTTTAGATCTTATTTCTAAATTACCTTACAGTTTATTGTCAGTAAATTTGTCCAGTCTGCACAGCACATTCACTTTAAATCACTATTACAATTATTGTACAGTATATCTGTTGAAAGTCTCAAGACATTTTGTCTGCGGTGTTATTTTATGTTGTAATGCTCGGGAACGGGTTAAAAAATGAAAAGTTGAGAAAACCTTAGCGTTTTCACGAAATGTCTTCTCTAAGACAATTTGTACAAACAGTTTGCACAAAACAGCTGGGAATAGCAAAAAAGAAAAACTTTTTTGATAAGTACTTAGTTAAAAGAACCTTGACGTTCTTTTTGTAATAGTTGTCCTTTTGACAAGTCTATTACGTAATCTTTGTAACCTTATGTTACTTGAGGAGCCCCAATACACTTTTGGGGGTGAAAATTTAAGAGAAAACCTTACGTTCTCGTAAACTAACGTGAAAAAAGTAACCTCTTGTTACATGAGTGAAATCTTAATTTACACTAAATTGTCAAAAGTAATTTGGGAGAGAGAAGTTAAAATAGAGGTGGGTCCAAATAAAAAGGAAATGGTTAAACCAATAAAAATACAGAAACAAATTAAACCAAATATGGCTTCCATAATTTAGAAATCCTATTGGTCAACTAAAAGAACCAATATCTAGGGTGAAATTATTCTCGGAACTAGTCAAAGCCCCGACAAAGCATGTCGATATCGCTGTGGCGCAAGCCGCCAAAAGCGCGGCCGCGTTTGTGATAAAGCGGGAAAAGCCCGGCGGAGATCATCAAATGCTTTTTTTTGATAGCGGTATTTCGCCGAAAGGAGACATGAACCGGGGTTAAATAAACAAAGAATTTAAAAATAGATGAATATTCTTAGAAGTCAGTAAAAAGATTATTTCATGTTTTTAAGGAAGTAAATTTGAATAATTTGCAACTATGTAAGAAAATAGAAAGTTTTCGCAACAAGACTCTTTTGCGAATATCAATCATAAGATTCAAGACATTAACAGAGAGTTGTTTATTGCCAAATACACCGTTTTACATGTTACTAAGGAAGCTATTTTAAAAATTAAAAATCTAATAAAAGTTTAAAAATACTAAGCAAATATCATAACAATACCTGCGATTTACTGGATTAGTATAATGACAACATTAAATTTCTGTATACCTTAATACCATATTTAGATGGCCATACTAATAAAGAGCTTTTTTTTAAAGATCTTTTAAATGTTACGTGTAAAACCCCTTTTTTGGTTAAAATTTTAAAGTAAATTCTCCTTTTTCAACTGTGTTTCTTGGTCTCTACAGTCAGATATTATATTTTCTTGGAAAATTATTGCTAAAAAGCAACAATGACTAATAATAAAGTACTAGAAAACTAAATTTTATGTATTAATACTATATAGGAAAAATTGCTTTTTAATGTTTCAATAATTATTAGAGCATTACTCTACAATTGTTTCGCCTTTCTAGGGCTTCATCAAGAGTACTTCGTATACTAAATTTAAAAAGAGAAATATTTACAAACATAACCATTTAACACGTTTTTCCCAAAAGGTCTATAAAATATTATTAGGGGTTTTATTATGCGGCCCAGATGTGGTAATAAATTTATTTATAATTGGCATATCTGCGAAATTTATTTGATCATTGGTAGAAAGAGTTGTATTGTCTATAAGTGATTTTTTAATTTCTAGTTGTTCATATAAATTTAATTTTTTACCTTTGTTTTCTCTATGGAGTAGTTTAACATTATTATAATCTATAAAGTGGTTTTGTTCTATACAATGTGTTGAAATGCCTGTGTTTTTAAACCATTTAAAATTGATGTTTTGTGTTCTTTTATTCTGTTTTTATGCTCCTTCCACTTTGACCAATATATTCCGCATTACAGTCTGCGCAATTAACTTTATAAACTCCTGACATATCTAATTTTTCTGTTTTGTCTTTATTGTTAACTAATAATCTACCTAGGTTACTCTTATTTACAGACACAGTTTTACAGCCCAACTTATCTAGCCTATCTCTAGCCTGTATCCAATAGGCTAGATAAGTTGAGCTGTAAAACATCGAACAATATTCGACTGTATCTGCAAAGCGGGCTACCGTAAAAAGTACGGCACCTCCTTGCAACTACAGCTGACTATGCTTCTTCGTGAATTTCTAAGTACGATAGCCGACTTTGCAACTACGGTCGAATATGCTTCTCTGTAAATTTAAAGTACGGTAGCCCACTTCGCAACTTCAGTCGACTATGCTTCTCTGTAAATTTAAAGTACGGTAGCCCACTTCGCAACTACAGTCGACTATGCTTTTTGTAAATTAAAAGTATAGTAGCCCACTTCGCAACTACAGTCGACTATGCTTTTCTGTAAATTAAAAGTATAGCCCACTTCGCAACTACAGTCGACTATGCTTTTCTGTAAATTAAAAATATAGTAGCCCACTTCGCAACTACAGTCGACTATGCTTCTCCGTAAATTAAAAATACGGTAGTCCGCCTTGTAAATGCAGTAGATCATCCTTCTTTGTGAATTACATGTACCGTAAGCCGCTTTGAAAATGCAGGTGACTATGCTTCTCTGTGAATTCGAAATGTAAAGCAGTCTCAAATTTAAGGCATTCTGCGAATAACTTTATGTGTTTTAAGCCCATTCACGATCAAAATGGGTCAAAATATAGACAGCCACCCTGTATATAATATAATTATCCACAGTTAGTTTAAAAATTAATAAAATGTGTAATAAGTTAGAAGGAGTTACATAAAATTAAAATATTAAAAATTAAAGCGAACAAAAATATAAAAAAATTGTTCATAAATATTGACATAAAAAAATTCGTGTAACATTTTTAAATTGCTTTGTTTATTCATTATATTATATATAAAGGAAAATACCACTTATTATAAAAGCAGCTCTTTTTATCGAAATAAAATATGCCATACATTTTTCCATTCGAAACACCTATTTGGGAACATCCAAACTTTATGCAAAAAGAAAGAATAGCAAAATATGAAGAAACTGACCCCATTTTGTTTAAGTATATGGTTAAACTTTTACGAAATAAAAAATGGTTAAGGACTTTTCAGGTTGTTTTGGTTCTATTTTATATATTTGGATTCATATATTATTTAAAGAGTTTAAATAATAAGAGCTATTGTTGTGTTTCCGATGCAGTCCCGCGAAGTCTCGCTACTTTTGTCAAAGATTTTTTTACCTTTTTCTTTATCAGTTTTGTATTTACAATTGTCTTCCTACTTTTTGCTACTTCTGAGTTTAAGGACAGATACAAGATTTTTTTATAATTTACAAGGTTTTCCATTTTAAAATTTAATATGTTTTGTCATACACTGTATATCCTAAAAGGTAAAAGCATTCTGATGAAAGATATGGATTCTACAGAATCTACCCAACAAAACAATGTTTTTTATTTATTTTATACGTTAAAAAATAAAAAAGTTGGGAAGATGTATCTCTATTACGCTTTTAAGAATAATTTAAAATTATTTTTCAGATTTGACTGGTCATATTTCCAAAACTAATTGAGATAGACACATCAAATGTAGTATTTTTTTGGTGGTGATATAATATTCATGGTATTCCATTTAAAAAAATCATACCTATTGTCGTACCCTGTATATCATATGAGATAATAATCATCGGATTACTGATTAGAATACTACCGAATTAACCAAACAAGCTGACATTTTAGTTTATTTTGTAGAATAAAAAATAATAATGTTAAGGGGGTGTAAATTTATAATAACATATAATAAGTTTTAGGTTTCTAAAAAGCATTTGTAATAATTTATAATATTTTTTCAGTAAAAAGCACCCCATTTTAAGTTAGATTGATAAGTTTCTGAATTTTGACCAAAAAATTAAGTTCTATCCCATAGTGCGATGACCAGCTGCATCAACCGGCATATCATAAAAGAAATATAGCAAAGGCGGCCGCGAAGACAAGCATGCCGATTTATTTGCTTTAAACTTTTTGTGATTTTTTTTCTTATCAAAGAGCACCGAATTTACATTTTTAAACTGTTCCTTCTATAAATTAACCAAAGTCTCAATTATTTTTCTTGGCTTCCTTGATCGATTATTCTCGTACGTACGAATCTCGAATGAAATCACCAATTCTATTTCATCAAATCTAAACAATTGCTGCGTTTAGCTTTCGTATCTTTTTGACAGAAATGACAATTGGTTTGTTTTACTAATATTAAAAATGCGGACTTTACATCGGTTTTAAAATCGAAAAAATTCGGTTACTAGTCACGATATTCGATTCTTAATAGATATAGCCGTGAAGTCAATCAATTTAGATATAGCTCATATGAAAGTAATCGAAATCGAAACAGCAAATAAAGTGCTGTACCGACATCTTCTTTATGAACCATAAACGAGCAGATTTTTTTTTGATCTTTTTTTAATAGCTAATTTTAAACAAATGAAATATTTACATTATCACTTTTGCTTAGGTATATGATGGCGATTTTCGATTTGAGATCCAACGTTTTGTCCCTGGCTGACAGTCGTTAATTTTATTTTTCAATGTGCTATGTATTGGTTCGGCGGATTCATTTAATTGATGGTAGTTATTTGGGTACACGCCAAAAAATAAATTAAAACCACAAAAAATAAATAAAACAAGTAAATGGAGAACTAAAAGCGACGTGTCGGTGGCAAGTCTGCCCCCGTTTTCAAGATAAATTGAATACAAATTTGAAAAAAATAGAATTAGCTATTATTAAAAAAAAAAAAAAAAACATATTTGACATTTAATGTCAAAGATTTTTTAGAATCTCCTAAAAAAGCTAAACATTTTAATTTTTTTAATAGAGCTGCACGTGTCCAGCCTATTCCCAAAAAGGATCTAAATCTCTTCCATCTAACTATAGACCCATTTCACTCCTCTCAATGCTTTGTAAAGTAATGGAGAAATCCATTAACTCGCAAATTCTTAGATATTTAGAAAAACATAAAATTTTACATGACAGGCAATACGGATTTCGTCACAAGAGATCTACAGCAGATCTTTTTTCCTTCGTTTCACACAACTGGAACAAGTCTCTTGAGTTTCTAGGTGAGTCCCAGATCGTTGCTCTTGATATATCTCAAGCTTTCGACCAAGTCTGGCATGACGCACTTCTTAATAAACTTCCCTCCTACGGTCTTCCAACTAAACTCTGCTCTTGGCTCTCCAGTTATCTTTCTAATTGACGTATATCAGTCATTGTTGATGGCCACTCTTCAAGCTTTCACGAAATTAATGCTGGAGTGCCTCAGGGTTCAGTACTAGCACCAACTTTGTTTCTTCTTCACATCAACGATCTTCTTTCTTCCACAACCAATCCCATTCATAGTTATGCTGACGATAGTACCCTTCACTCCACTTTTCAGGTTCCCAAACCAATCTCTCAACCCGACTTGGAAAGCAAACGCAGGGCGATGCAGATATCTCTTTCACAGGATCTCAATTTGATATTGGATTGGGGCGCCAAAAATCTCGTTCAATTTAATGCATCCAAAACACAGTCATGTTCCTTGTCGCGAAAAAAATCATCAAACACTCTCTCTTTGCTTATGAGTGGCCAGGTTTTGCAGAGCGGGACACATTTAACCTTGTGGGCGTCACATTTGAGAATAACCTTAGCTGGCATAAACACATTGTATCTCTAGCTACCGCGGCTTAAAAAAGCTTGGATATCTTTTTCCGAGCCAAAAATATTTTTCTCCTTCCAATTTATACACTTTGTATGTGTCCCAAATTCGACCCTCTCTGGAATATTGTTCTCATGTCTGGGGAATGGCATCCCCTACAACCCTCAGCATTCTTGATGCCATTCAAAGAAGTGCTGTTCGTCTTATTAATGATCCCTTACTTACTCAAAGACTTCCATTTCTTGCCCATCGTCGAGCTGTGGAGATCTATCGCTCTTCGATAAATACTTTTACGGCTTCTGCTCCGACGAATTATCCAGTATAGTCCCTCCTCTTGCAGCTCCCAACAGAGAAACTCATGGTGCCGTGCGTATGCATCCCTATACGGTTCAATTGGACAGGCCCCGAACTTCCCATTTCGTTCGTTCCTTTATCCCTAGAGTTTCTAGACTGTGGAACCTACTGCCAGCGGAGGTCTTTCCTTCCCCCAAATCTTCAAGTTTTTAAGTCCCGTGTTAACAAACTTCCTCTTACCTTGCTTAAGACACCCACGGTACGTTAGTATTTAGGCTTTCAACCTTCGTGTTCAACTTAAGTTTATTTAAAAATTTTGTTTATTTTTATTCAATTATTTATCTTAACAACAGAACCGTCAATTTTAGTTCTTAAATTATAATTATGTCATACATTATGGTGGTCGTGACAAAATATTAGATTTTTACCATGAATAGATAATTTTATTACAAACACATATGGCGTAAGGGTAATTTTCTTTGGACATAATTTGTCGCATGTAAAATAATAATTGTCACATTTTTAAATTATTCTAGTCAACCATTATATAGAAAAAATATACTACTTTTTGTTGTTAAAATAGTTATATCTTTTAGGTATCTTTAAGAGACTACATTTTTTTAACCGAGACTGAAAAAAAATTTAAACTGATATGTCAAAAACTAAAAGAGAAATATATAATAAGAGTGATCCCATTTTGCTTAAATTTATTGTTAAGCTCTTGCAGCATAAAAAAATATTTAATGTTATTAAAATACTTTTAGTTTTAATTCATGCATTTGGATTTATATATTCAACAGAAGGAAAGTTTCGAATAATGTTTGACAAAATACATATGAATACTAGTTTAAGATCTATGAATATGCTTGTGGAGGTTGTATTACTTATCACTAATATTTTTGGTTTTCTTGTTTTGCCCAAAACAGCATTTTTGCTAAAAATTAATTTTATTGACCCAAAAATTAGTTCTAAAAGAGTAGAAGATGATAAAAACACTTTTATGAGAAGTATGATTATATTACATATCCTTAATTTTTTAATGGTTTTTATAAAAATTTATTTTATGTCATTCACATTTCAATGGCAAGTCGCCCAGTATCTTCTACCTAGAGATTTTATGTACCACTGTTTTACTTTCATCTTGTTTTATATTCTATGTTTCGCATATAAAATAAAAGACTTTTTGGAGATATAAATGAATTGCTTTTAACTCTTGAAAACGAGTTGGCCACTTTAAATCGCTACACTATAAGTTATGATAATGAAGTTGATAATAAATTAAGATCTGTTGTATTATCAAAGGGCCTAAAGGAACTTAAAACTATAACGGACTATTACACTGACTTATGCAATCAACTTGATAAATTCAACAAACAAATAAAAATGGTTTTGGTCCTTATAATGATGACTTTAATTGTTAGTACCTTTCATAATTGCATTAACATTATTGAATTTGGCATAAAAATTGTTTCCTTAGGTGGCGTTGTAGTAAACGTCTATAGTTTCCTAATGTTTCCCTTGTTGATAGTAATAGCAACGGTAAGTATTAGTTGGTCGTATTTTAACTTTAAAGAGACGTTTAATTACTCTTAAAAGCGTAATAAACTTAGTTTTTGTAGGTATCTGTTTAAATGTGGTAGACATTGGGTTCTAGGCCGCATTAACTGTTTGATGCGTCCTAGGCTCCGGACCGCCTATTTTCCATCAAAAACATTTTTGAAGAGCAAAAAAGGTCATTCCCTCCTTTTCACGTCTATTTGCGCCTATTTAGTCACCAAAATCCCCACTATTTAGTTACCAAAATCCCCACTCAACCTAAACTTTTAAAAACTTCTCTGTCTAGCGCCTATGACTCCCCTGTCTGGCGCCTTTTTTTTCATGGCGCCCTAGGCTGTAGCCTTAGTCAGCCTAATGGATAATATGGCCTTGTTTATGAGTAAGGAAGACCATTTATGCAAGTTGCATATTTTGTATTTTTTGCTTATTTTATGCAAAAAACTCAGTTTTTGCATGTTTTTTAAAAAGCTTACATTAAATGCAAATTTTACACAAAATATCGACCAAGATCACATATATTTCTAGGGAAGACGGTTAGAACATACTACCGAATGTTTCACTTCCCCTTAACCAATAATAACAAGATGGGGAATCTGGTTGGAAGCGGCACTTTTTCATTGCAAACATTTTAGTGGCATGAAGCAGTTAATTACTGAATTGTCTGATGCGAAACCTTTGATTAAAAATAAGTTACTGCTTCAACAACTAGCATTTATTCAGAGCAATAATTATATTGGAATCAAATAGAAGTTGTCCTTATTAAAATCTTCAAATTTAATGAGGAAAATAAAAAAGAATATTTCTTTTTATTAAATGTAGCTAAAATTATCTCTGGTGACTTTGTAAAACATTTTAATTTAAATACAAGTTCACTAGGTAGTTTAGAAAAAGTATGCCCCAATCACGTTTGTTGATGTAGAACGAAACTTTTCTATTTACAAATACCTATATGTACTCAGACCAAAGACATAAGTATTTAGTGGAAAATTTTGAAAAGCATTTAATTATTTATTGTTTTTTTTTAATAATAGTTACTCTTTCTATAGGTACCATTTTGGTATTTTACTGTTGATCTTTTTTGTAATACGTAGATATATGTATATTAATACTAAAGGGTTTTCCATTATTAACGCTGGATGTTTGACAACAGCGCATGGCCAAGGCAAGAATAATACAGCCCTTAAATTCCGGCTGAGTACTCAGTCAGTAGTGACATTTTACTATGGATCACTACATGATTGAACAACGCGTAGAAATCGTTAAAACTTATCAAAATCAGTGTTCGGTTCGCCAAACGTTCCATGCACTGCGTTTAATTTATGGTATTCACGATCGTCCTGCAGAGTCATTTCGTCGATTTAACTCCGTTGAATTTCTTATTGTGGGGCTACATGAAATCTCAAGTATATGCGGACAAACCACAAACGATTGCCGCCCTAAAGGCCAACATAACTCGCACCATTGGTGAGATTGGACCAAGTTTGTGTCAGAATGTCATCGAAAAGTGGATCTCTAGGATTGGAATAACTCAGCGAAACCGTGGCGGTCATTTGGCTGATATAGTTTTTAAAACTTAATGTCATCAAATATGCTTTAAAATAAAAATAGAGCCATTGCAATATAATTTCCATAATTTCTTTTATTTGTATTCAAATTTTGAGCGCTGAAAATGGAAACCCCTTTACTAATACATTTTTATTACTTACTTGTTTAATTTTAGAACAAAAATATTTGCATTTAATTATATATTTTATGCATATCTTTGTAAAAATGCTTGCATATACAGGGTGTCCCAACTTTTTTATACACGAAATATCTTCGCCCCTGTACAATATATCAAATCATCAAATAATAAAAATGTTTATTTGGATACACTCTTTTTATTGACAGTACTAGTTAGTATACAGGGTGTCTTAAAATCATAGTTTTCGTTATTAAGTAGGTTTTTTAAATGGAGCACTCTGTATATTTAAACAAATTTTAACTCTTAAATTCTACATTAAAAATGTATACACACTACATCAATTATTGCCGGTTTTTAAAAAGGCCTATCATTAGTCTTTTAGAAAACTTGCTAAAAATTAGGAATAGGTAAAGAACCTTCTAGTGGCACACAATCAGTGTCAATTATTACTAAAATGGTGCAGTGCAGATAGTCCCTGGGCCTTCATTTTTATCTTTTTGACATCCCACGAAGGTCTATGCCTAAATACCAGAGTACCGTGGGTGTCGGGTTATTAGATGTTTATACCCATCGATTCCCCCTCTTCCGTCAACGTTGGTCCAAGCACTGTAAACGTGCAGTTATGCATTTCACAGTACCTACTAGACAACGCGGTAGTGCCACCACGGTCGTTGATTTTTAAATAACTACTACCTAAATATGTCTCCCCGCTGGGAATCGAACCGCCGACCTCTGGCTTCGAAGATCAAAGCTCTGTCCACTAGGCCACGGGGAGTCATGTTAATTGGGTCAAATTTGACCCCCTTCCTGATGACCGATTGATCTTAAATTTGGTACACTTCCTTAATCTTGATGACAATACAATATAACATATTTTTTATGATTGTAAATCCAACATGGCCGCCAATACAAAATGGCGAATTACATATTACTTCACTACAACCTCAATATGGGTATCAAATTAAAGGGCTTGATTGGTAGAATAGAACCCACTATGAAAAAAATAAAATCCAAGATGGCCGCTGCCACAAAATGGCGGATTACATTTTTTTTCACAACTACCTTAATATGGGCATCAAATGAAAGAGCTTAATTGGTAGCATAAAATAAAGTATAAAAAATTAAAATCCAAGATAGCCACTACCACAAAATGGCGAATTTCATTTTCCACAACTACTTTATTATGGGTATCAAATAAAAGGGCTTGATTGGTAGAATAGAACCCACTATAAAAAAATTGAAATCCAAGATGGCCGCCACCACAAAATGGCAGATTACATATTTTTTTCACCTACCTTAATATGGGTATCAAATGAAAGGGCTTGATTGGTGGAATAGAGCTTACTATAAAAATCTAAAATCCAAGATGGCCGTCGCTACAAAATGGCGGATTACCTATTTTTCTCACAACTACCTCAATATTAAATCGTTGGTTAGTTCTGGTTAGTTATAGTTAGGCATTAAATGAACTCAATAGAATAAAAAGTACTTAACTAAGAACAAATCTAAAAACTTGAAAATAAATTGTGGAAGTTTTCTAAGGTTAAACTGGTTTGTATGGACACATACTACTTTTAAATCTTAGAGGGTCAGCAGTCAAAAACATATCAGTATTGTATAACCAAATGAGACACCCACAGAATAATTTACACAATCCAAGTAATGAGCTTCTGTATCAAAAACACACATACAACCAATACATGACAGAATACAATTACTTAACACAAACCTTGCAAAGAAAACACACAATATCGAAAAATGGAACCTCATTGCAGAACTAGGGAAAACAGGCCTACAAGATATAGATTCCTATAGAAACTATATTTGAAAAAATTGTCAATCTGCATAATGTTAATTATTATATTTTGATATTTTTAATTACTGTTAAATAATTTTAGTCTTAGCGTTACCTTAACATGGAATATTTTTTGTGTCAAACAGGATTATATTTTGTATATATGTTATAAGTTTAGCAAATAATTATTGTAATTTAAACAAATTTACCATAACTGAAGGACTCTCGGTCGAGGGCTATTTGGGAAACCAACAAAAACGTTTAAATAAATAAATAAATAAATAAATACAATTAAAATGATGAAGGTTATGTACTAAAGCTAGAAAAATAATTAAGTAAATTATAGCTACCAGATCGCACCGCTACGCCCACCGATTTTATTATTTGTCTGATTAATACCCCAGATTGAGGAGAAGATTGGTACGATCCGGTAGCTAGGATTAACTAAATTATTTTTAGCTTTTAGTCCATAACCTTCATTATTTTAATTGTAAAAACCGTTTAACATATTTTTTTACATAATTTATTAATAATTATACTCTTTATGCTATACAGTTTTCTTTGAGTTTCCAACAATTTTGAAATCTAGTCTTCAACTGCAAATGTACTGATTTTAGAATTCTCCATTTAATAACTAACCTTTAAACTTCCATTAACGTTTAATTAATAATAGAGAATTATTGCAAGTTGCCTTATGAAGCTCGGGAATTATTAATACCGGCCTTATTTAAATAGTGCTGGTACCCATAATTTAGATTTATTGCAAATCATGTTGACAGTACCATTAACCTTAAAAAAGAGGAAAGAAATTTTAGTAGTTTTTCTTTATTGTTTTGTGTTGTAGGGTTTTGTTTTACACAATTAAAGAAATTAATTTTTACACGAACAGTTCCGAGTTAAAATAAGACCAAAATAAGGCACAACCTAAAACCGACATAAATAAAGTCAGGCACTATCCTTATTAAGAAAGTCCCCATATAACATTTTTTGCCGGCGTTGTACATTTAATTTACTGGCATTGCCAACACTCTTTAATGGCAAGGCATTGGCAAAAAGGTATCCAAAAAGACGCGAAAGTGGGCAATTGGCCGTTATTAGGCCACGTGTTGCAGATAAAGTGATGGAATCCGTCATTAATAAGTTATTGGCAAAAAATGCGTTTAAGATGATGGCATCCATCATTAATAAGTTATTGGCAAAAAGATAACAAAAGACACGAAAGTGGGCAAATGCAGATACTCCCAAGCAGCAAGCCGACGTCTTATTGACGAAAATTGTCGCATATACTTTTTTTAAAAGCTAAAATGATGCGATATTTTATTTGAAAATTAAAATAGGAAAAAACTCCTTACTGCATGCAATTTCCTTGCAATGCAAAGTACCATCTCTCGGAACACTGTCCAAATTGGAGATGCAGATTTTTACACTAGCCGAAGATATTTCTTTCAAAGCTAAGTGAGATCACCTACCGCAGACCTGCCATTATAAATAAAACAGATCAAAAAATTGCTTTAATGTTAGTTAAATACCAATGTTAATAATATGGTTTAAAAAGTATGAATATGCGTTGAAGTTTTGCCTTCAAAAATCCAATATTTATTTGCCTGCAACAAAAACGCGTGCTTTATTTAATCAGGATTGGTATGCCGCCATTTTTGTATGCTTGCCGGCAATTCGCCTGCATGTAAATTTTATTGGCAATTAAGTGCTTATTTAGGGGTTGACTTTTTAATGCGTATAAGATGTTGGCATAATATTGCCACCAATTGCCAATGCTTTACCATCAATGCCAATATGAAAATGTACATTGCCGGCAAATAGTGTTTGCTGGGTCCTTATCCTACCATGCACCTGCGCAAGCTCAGATGTCAAAATAAGGCCGGTATTATTAGTGCCTGGCCTTATTTTACTGTGCAATATTTCTCTATTATCTCTATAAACAGAACCTACAGTTTGACCTTGATTTAGTAAATTTACTATTTGGTTGTCCTTTGTTATAACTGTTGTTTAATAATATTATGTGACCTGATGGGATTGCTCAGATCTAAAAAAACAAGTCCCTAGAGGATAAATTTAATAATATTAGAATAATATAAAAAGTGATTAGATGTGTTTTTTTAATAATATTATTATATTGCCATGACACGCACTTTTACAAAATTAAATAATGTGGGTGATAAGAAAATATTTTATTAAAAATAGCTTGTCGCGTAGTAATAACGTAACTGTAAAACTTAATTGCGTGCAATAATAGTAATTTATGTAACAAATGCAAAAGTGATACTTTTTTACAAATTGGAAGTTTGACAGCACGAGCCGTTAGGCGAGTGCGGCAATCCCATGAGTAAAAAAGACACTTTATGCAAGTGTTACATACTAAACTGCTGCTCAATTCAACTGCAACTGGAAATTTTTTGGTAAATTTCAAATCATTATTACTCTTATATAAAATGCAATAGCAAAATGCGGCTTTTACCGTTTTGTAGGATAACTTTTTTGGAAAAATGGCAATTTCACTTTGTGTAAATTTTCTCTTGTTTTTATTCTACAGGGTGTAATAGAAAAGTCCGTTTTTTACAAAAACTTTGTCAAGAGCGACATTCTACAAAAAAATAGTTTTTAATTTTTAATTATATAGTGTTATTCAGTAGACCATTTTGAAAAAACAAGTTTGTCAGATTTTTGATATCTGCTCCATTTTTTATGTTATAAGTTTTTTTCCATATTGTACTCCCTGTATTTAACAGTTCATCACCAAATTTTATTAAAATTTGTAGAGTGGTATCACAGTTATTATAAAAAGATATATAATTTTTTAAGTTTCACACCCTGTATCTCAAAGTTTAGGACAGTCAGAACATAAATTTTTTGAACTTTCTTCGTAAAATCATCTAAGGATACACATCCTGCTTTTCATTAAAAAAATACAAATGTTAAGTTTTGAAACACCCTGTATATTTTTTTCTAAAATTACTAAGATTTAAAAAAATGTTAACGTTTGTTCTAAGCTAATCGATAAATGCCCTTAAATAACCCGAATTACAAATTATTACTTCCATGAAATAATCCTCTGGCAAGTAAAAAGAGCATTTAGAAGAAAAATTATATCTACGCCACTGATGACTAAAAAAAAGTAAAATACCGTCCCGAGATAAATGTCCGTAGTTTCTAAAAATTGTAGAAAAACAATTAAAGTCTTAAATACAGAATATATGGTGCTCACAGAAACTTTGGGAATTGATATTTTAGGGGGCGTCCATAAATTACGTGAGGTGTTTTTTCCATATTTTGGACCCCCTCCCCCTTGGTGAGATTAGGTGAGATTTTCTTTAACCCCTCCCCTCTATCTAATCTCACGTGAGATTTATGATGGGAATACAAAACTCTCAATTTCTTGAACCGAAATTGATTTTGTTCGTAAAAAATTTTGGAAGAGTTAAAAAAAGGTCCTCCATCCAAAAAAGCAACAATACATACATCACATTTTCCTGGGGAGGCTACCTACACAAAAATTACGTGAGATTTTGACAGACCCCTTCCCCCATCGTGTGATTTGGTAAGATTTTGCTCAACC
Source organism: Listronotus bonariensis (assembly GCA_014170235.1). NCBI lineage: Eukaryota > Metazoa > Arthropoda > Insecta > Coleoptera > Curculionidae > Listronotus > Listronotus bonariensis. The sequence continues at coordinate 44,810 of JACEGR010006115.1, forward strand.
CTCCCCCCTAAAATGTCTACCGTAATTTATGGACGCCCCCTTACCAAAATACAATTTAGTTACATTTGCGACGCTACTGACGCGTTAATATTTTTTTAAAAATAAAATTCTAATACAGTTTCAAAAGGGTACTTATGTACATTTAAAATTATCTAAAAAAAATTAATCGCTGTGATGAACTGTTAAATACAGGGAGTACAATATGAAAAAAATCAATTTTAAAAAAATATATAACATGAAAAATGGAGTAGATATCAAAATCTGACAAACTCGTTTTTCAAAATGGTCTACTAAATAACACTATACAGGGTGTCCGGGAAAATGTGGGAAATCTCTCGCACACGTATGGAACAGATGAAAATAACACGACAAGTTCCTATAAAATTTTTTCCGTTTAAGCCCCCTGCGGAGATATGATCCCCTAAAGGGGGCAGCTAGAAATCGATTTTTCGTGAATAACTTTTAAAGCGCTCTGTATAATTTGATAATATTTTAGTACGATGCATACTAGTAAAGACCTCTTAAAATAGTGCCCTTGAAACTTATGTCGCTTCTTTAGTTTGCCAGGGACGGACTAGTTTTCGCACATTATTGATAATATTTTTACGCCCTGTATGGTGAAGACACAAAAATATGTTTTTGGGTAGTTTAAACCTTTTGCTAAAAAAAGGTACTCTTGTTTGACATCGATAAAATGAGCCGTTTTCGAGTAAAAAAGCCTTTGTTTTCTAATTTTTGTGGGGTTGATATGAGGAAGAATTCCCTTATCATCCACATTTTTATTAAATTCAATAAAAACTGAACATCAACTGCTTAATTAAAAACTTCGTAAGAAGGTTCAACATGGCCTCCGTGAAGTCTGATACACTCACGAGCCCGACGAATTGAGGACTGCTGTACCCGCCACAATAGGCCAACATTATTCCTTATTTGATCGCAGTGAAACGTGATTCTCCGGAGAAGTTCCTCCCTACTTTCGACAGGAGTGGAATACACCAAAGTTTTAAGATGTTCCCACAAGTGAAAATCGAGTGGCGTCAAGTCGGGAGATCGAGGAGGCCAGGCAATAGGTCCTCCTCTACCTATCAACGGTTTGGATAGACTGTATTTAGGTGCTCCCGCACAGCAACGCTGAAATGGGGTGGTGCCCCATCGTGCATGTAGTACATGTTTCGGCGAGTTTCAAGTGGTAAGTGTTCTACTAAATAGTGAAAATCGTTCTGAAGGAATTCCAAGTAAAGTTGTCCATTTAGTCGTGCCGGCAGTCACGAATGGTCCAATCAAGAAATTGCCAACGATTCCTGCCCAGACATTAATTTGTTGAAACTGATGTTGGTGATGTGAGACAATAGTCGCATGAGGATTTTCGTCAGCCCATACATGCGAGTTGTGTAAATTAATGATTCCATTTTTGCTAAAACCTGCTTCGTCCGTGAAGAGAATCGTGCTAATGAAATTTGCATTGTTTCGTTGCTGATTCAATAACCAGTTTGCAAACTGCATTCTACGGGGAAAGTCTTCAGGAATCAATTCATGCTCTTTTTGCAGATGATATGGATACAAAAGGTGTTCTTTAAGAATTTCATGTACTATTGTCTTCGACGTATTAAATTGCGCTGATAATTTTCGAGTGCTTGTTGAAGGAGTGTCACCTACAGCATTTAAAATATTTTCCTCTAATTGAGCTGTACGTACTGTTCTTCCCTCGACCAGTGTCTGTACTTCTTTTCCCAAAATTTCCTAAAAGTATGAAGGGATTTAGTCAATGTATTACCTTTATTAAAATGGAATCGCCCACCATTCTCCCTTAGACGTTGGTCAATTCGTTGAAATGTTTTATGATCGGGAAGTATACGATTAGGATATCTATCATGGTATAACCTCCTGGCTTCCAAAGCATTGCAAGATGCAAGACCATACATCAGGTGCATATCTGCATATTCACTAAACGTGTATTCCATATTTCCAATTACTTATTCAAAGACGAAATTCAAAAATTAGTTAAGTTAATATCGAAGTAAAGAATGAATGTGTCACCGACGTGAAAGTTGACAAGTTCTGAAAGGTGGTAATTTTTTCGTACCTAGATATGTACTTAGCAATCTCCCAAACAACATTTGCAACAAATTCCTGACCTGCTACGAGAGAACTTCAATACTGAATCAAAAATTACAAATTACATCGAAAATAAAATATTGTATTATTAAACAAAAATAAACTCTTATTGTTTAAGTAAATTTTTACTCGAAAACGGCTCATTTTATCGATGTCAAACAAGAGTACCTTTTATTTAGCAAAAGGTTTAAACTACCCAAAAACATATTTTTTGTGTCTTCACCATACAGGGCGTAAAAAATATTATCAATAATGTGCAAAAACTAGTCCGTTCCTGGCAAACTAAAGAAGCGACATAAGTTTCAAGGGCACTATTTTAAGAGGTCTTTACTAGTATGCATCGTACTAAAATATTATCAAATTATACAGAGCGCTTTAAAAGTTATTCACGAAAAATCGATTCTAGCTGCCCCCTTTAGGAGATCATATCTCCGCAGGGGGCTTAAACGGAAAATTTTTATAGGAACTTGTCGTGTTATTTTAATCTGTTCCATACGTGTGCGAGAGATTTCCTACATTTTCCCGGACACCCTGTATAATTAAAAATTAAAAACTATTTTTTTTTGTAGAATGTCTCTCTTAACAAAGTTTTTGTAAAAACCGGACTTTTCTATTACACCCTGTAGAATAAAAACAAGAGAAAATTTACACAAAGTGAAATTGCCATTTTTTCCAAAGAAGTTATCCTACAAAACGGTAAAAGCCGCATTTTGCTATTGCATTTTATTTAAAAGTAATAACGATTTGAAATTTACCAAAAAATTTCCAGTTGCAGTTGAATTGAGCAGCAGTTTATATTTTTTCCACGACCGTATAAAAATTTCCCAAAATACCATTTTATACATGTTTTATTTATCTAAACTTATTAATTTTAATTTTTGCAGCACAGCCATTATATTGCAAAAAAAATTATAGCCTCCTTTTAAGAGACAATTATTTACTTCATAACTATGCATTTATTATTTAATTTTATAAAATTTTGTGTACTTACTTTTTGTAGAAATAATACTAAAACAGTAGAAATTTCTTATAAAATTTCTTAGTCATCCAAATTCATTATTACTATTGATTTTCAATAATTTCTATTAAATTTATGTGCAAACTGTCAAATTTTAAAACTAATGACACATAAACTATAAGTAATAATGACGAAATCAAAAGTAACTTGACCGTTTGGTTCAGTTGATGTCGCGTTTACTGTTACATTGCATAAATTGATATTAAGGTTTATTGTAGTAGGCACTGAAACAAAACACTATTTTAAAAGTGTAAAAGAAAAGCTTCCGAAGTGTTAAAAAAGTTACCTTTTTGAACATTTTTTTAGTGTACTAAAATGGAGTACTTTAACTTCATGTTAACGATTAAAAAAACAGCATTTTTTAACGGTCGTGGAGAAAAGTCATACGGGGTGTCAATTTGAAAAACTTCCCACCCCTAATATCTTTCTTGAGTTAAAAATATGACAAATCGGAAAGACCTGTCAATTTTATTTGTAAGGGGGACACTTAAAATGAATATTTTTAGCCTTCTTGTTTCAACCCCTAGGAGGGGTAGATGTCACCCTTTAGAATATTAAATGGGAATGGGGGTCAAGTGATACATCGTTTTAAAGGGCGTTCAATTCTCTTTTCAGTGGTATCCTACTTTGCTGCTTTTTATCCAGAGGTTTCCGAATAATCGCGTTTCAAAGTTGCAGAAACAATTAAACTTGCCTGCATTAAGATTTTGGTTTTCAGGTTAGTGTTTACACAAAATTTATTGCATAGGTCTCCTGTAGTAAAAATGATTAGAAAATCAGGTTACAGCGTTAAAATCGTTGAATAACAGCACGAAAATGTAGTTTAGTTTAAACAATTGATTTGTTAACCTGAAAACCAAAATCTTAATGCAGGCAAGTTTAATTGTTTCTGCAACTTTGAAACGCGATTATTCGGAAACCTCTGGATAAAAAGCAGCAAAGTAGGATACCACTGAAAAGAGAATTGAACGCCCTTTAAAACGATGTATCACTTGACCCCCATTCCCATTTAATATTCTAAGGGTGACATCTACCCCTCCTAGGGGGTTGAAACAAGAAGGCTAAAAATATTCATTTTAAGTGTCCTCCCTTACAAATAAAATTGACGGGTCTTTCCGATTTGTCATATTTTTAACTCCAAGAAAGATAGTACAGGGTTCAAACTGACACCCGGTATATCTATGAAGATTTACTACGGCTTGAAAATAATATTTGTGTTTTTAATTAGATTAAAAATGATGCACGCCTTTCCTCCCGACCAAACTAAACTTCAATGTCACGAAATATACGAAGACAGTGATCCCATCATACTAAATACATGGTGAAACTTTTACAAAAAGAAAACTATTGGAACTATTCAAATCCTTTAATTTTAATCCACATATTTGGGTTCATTTATCTACTTACGGAAAGCTTAAAATTGAAGAAATACATATTACCAATGCTACTTTAAAATTTACGAATATAGCAATTGACTTTATTTTATTTATGACAAAAGAACCTAGGCTTCTTTAATTTTTCACAAAGTAAATATTTATATATCCTTCTTTCTGATTCACTCAAACTTAAATTAACAAACGTGAAAGGTACCAAAAAAACGTTTATAAGAGGGATGATGTTGTTGCATGGACTTTATTTTTTATTATTATCTATAAATATGTACACACGTACTTTTCTATTAGGGTGGAACATTAGCCAATTCCTTATACCTAGAGATTTTGAATGTTACTTTTTAATTTGGTAGTTTGCTCTGTTCTATGTTTCCGTTCATAAAATCACAGGAGTTTTTGAGGATCTAAATCAACAACTTGTAAATATTGAAGAAGATTGTTTATTGCAGAAACTCGCATTAAAATTATAAAAAAACAATATTGCCGTGTTATATTGTTTAAAGATCTTAAATCTGTCACTAAAATATCACGACAATAATATGCAATTTACTTGACAACATATAATAATCATATAAAACCAGTTTTGTGTTTTTAATTATGTGTATAATACTTATTAACTTGGATAATTGTGGCAACCTCATAGAATTCGGTGTAAAGATTAAAACTATAAATGGCATGCGCAAACGGCTACACTTGGTTTCATTACGTTTTCCCTGACGATGGCAATCGCAGTGGTAGAAAGTAGAATTTTTTTACATATAGAAGGAACAGTTTAAAAATGTAAATTCGGTGCTCTTTGATAAAACAAAAAAATCACAAAAAAGTTTAAAGCAAATAAATCGGCATGCTTGACTTCGCGGCCGCCTTTGCTATATTTCTTTTATATGATATGCCGGTTAATGCAGCTGGTCATCGCACTATGGGATAGAAATTAATTTTTTGGTCAAAATTCTGAAACTTGCCAATCTAACTTAAAATGGGGTGCTTTTTACTGAAAAATATTATAAATTATTACAAATGCTTTTTGATACCTAAAACTTATTATATGTTATTATAAATTTTCAGCCCCCTTAACATTATTATTTTTGACTGTACAAAATAAACTAAAATGTCATCTTGTTTGGTTAATTCGGTAGTATTCTAAACAGTAATCCGATGATTATTATCTCATATGATATACAGGGTACGACAATAGGTATGATTTTTTTAAATGGAATACCCTGAATATTATATCACCACCAAAAAATCTTTTAAAATGGCAAAAAGGCACTTTTTTGTAATTCATTCACTTTTAAAAAGTCGTTTGAAAATGACATAGTATGTCGAAACTGCAGTAACGCAAAAAGCAATATAAAATATGTGACAAAATAACAAAGTAAAATTTGTGTTTTTATTACATTCTACGTCTTTTAAAATGCTTTAAAAAATACTACATTTGATGTGTCTATCTCAATTAGTTTCGGAAATATGACCATCCAAATCTGAAAAATAATTTTAAATTATTCTTATAAGCGTAATAGAGATACATCTTCCCAACTTTTTTTATTTTTTAACGTATAAAATAAATAAAAAACACTTTTTGTAGGGTAGATTCTGTAGAATCCATATCTTTCATCAGAATGCCTTTATCTTTTAGGATATACAGTGTAGGACAAAACATATTAAATTTTAAAATGGAAAACCTTGTAAATTATTAAATAATCTTGTATCTGTCCTTACACTCAGAAGTAGCAAAAAGTAAGAAGGCAATTGTAAGTACAAAAACTGATAAGGAAAAGGTAAAAAATCTTTGACAAAAGTAGCAAGACTTCACGAGACTGCATCGGAAACACAACAATAGCTTTTATTATTTAAACTCTTTTACTTTATTTAGTAAACAAGGCTAATAATAAACTAGGTAGATTAAATGTTATAAATTTATGTTTACTTAAAATACATTTTCAAGTTTCATATTACCCCAATAGAAGTCGTCATATCCTTTTATAATTTTGCGTACATGTAGTTTGGAGTATCTACTTTGAAATACACAGCATGAGCCATTAAAATTTCAAAGTTGCTTTTTGGCCAAAAATAATGGATTTCTATCCCAGTGTATCGGCGCGTCGCTGTAAAGGATAGCGGCGCCTTTGTATAAAATAGTTCGATTGCAGGCGGCCTTTTTTATCTTTTTTTGTATTATTTTTAAAAGGGTACCGAATTTGCGCTTTTAAAATGTTCTTACCATACATACCCTACTCTAGAAAAATAATTAATTATAGATATGTAATGATTGGTTGTAGACTCCTGGACAAAACAAAATCGGACAAACAAAATTTTTAACAAATTCAATCTTAAATAAATTTTTGGTTTCCGATTTCAATTATCATCTGGTCCAGTTGCAAAAAGTTTTTCTATCTTTCAAGCTTAAAAGTTATTAGGGGAACCTCCACAAAATATGTCCTAAAGGTCTTAGTTTTCAAACTACAGGGTGTAAAAAAACTATTTTTGAAATATACATTGTTCGCATGTACTTTACTTACTTGTCTTAATTTGACGCGCTCGTGTTTTTCTAAAGATTTTTTAAAATAATTTGACGGGCTACCCTCAAAACACGCCCCTATATAAAAAGTACATATACAGATTGGCCGATATGTAACTGACTGGTTTGTTTCCTGAATATTTGTGAAATGAAATAAAATATGTTTATTTTTTCATTTTAATCTTTTATTGAAACTTAGAAATTATGTATCAAAAATAATATCAGACAAATGTCCGCCTCTAGAAGCCGCGCAAACCTGAGCCCTCTTAACTACATTTTCCATCACTTTTTGGTAGGTTTCAGGAGGAATATTTTCAATGGCTTCTGTAATATTGTTCTTCAGCTGATCTACAGTATTTGGTTTGTTGGCATAAACCCTATTTTTAAAAATCCCCATAAAAGAAGTCAGGAGCCGTTAAATCCGGTGACCTTGGTGACCAGCTGACATCACCAAATCGAGAAATTAAACGTCCCGGAAATATTGTTCGTAAAGATTCATTGTTTCCCTAGCTGTGTGACAAGTTGCTCCATCCTGCTGGAACCACATGTTTTGCAGGTTAAATTGTTGGATTTGAGGAGCCAGAAAGTTTTGCAGCATTTCACGGTATCGTTCGCCAGTGACAGTAAGAGAATTACCTGCATTGTCTTCAAAGAGTAAGGTCCAATGACATCTCCATACCAAACACCGCACCAAACTGTGACTCGACGAGGATGTAGTGGTCGTTGATGGATGACACGAGGGTTCTCTAATGCCCAGATACGACAATTCTGCTTATTAACAAATCCGTTCATATCGAAGTGAGCTTCATCGCTCATTATCCTTTGTCGGTAAAAATCGTTATTTGGATATTAAGCTGCAATATCGCATGTCTGTATTGTCGGCGACTTTCATGGTCTCTAGGCTGTAGTTCTTGGGTTAACTGAATTTTGCATGGTCGCAAATGCAAGTCTTTATGTAAAATAGTGCCTAATGATGTGCGACGAATACCCAGTTCTTGAGAACGATGTCTGGTAGATGTCTCAGGGCGCTCCATTACACTTTCACGAACTCTCTCGATATTTTCCGGAGTACAAACAGTTCGAACACGGCCCGACCTTGACAAGTCTTTAACCTCACCTGTTTGTTTAAATTTGCGCACCAACTGACGAATGGTGTTGACACTAGGCACATTATTTCGACCTAAATCTCGTCGTAGATTCCGAATAGTTGCAACAATCGACCCATTATTTAAGTAAAACGTTTTAACAATAAGGACGCGTTGTGGGATCGTGTAGCGCTGCATGATGAATTGTACACATGTGCTTTAAACAACTACTACGGCGCCACCTACTGATATACCTGTATCAAAAATAACGCGCAATTCAAATCAGTCAGTTTTAATTGGCCACCCTGTATGATAGGGGTACATTAGGGGAAATAAGGTTTCTCCGCATATAATATTCTGACGCGCTCGAGTAACGCGCAAAATCTTTTCTCGGGCTTCCCTAGTATTAGTTTCCCAAGAAAAATATTTTTTAAGAAAAAATTGGTCCATACATCTGTGTTGTAACTTTTCTTTCATATAATGATTGGTAAAGCAAACTAAGTGATAAGCCGTACTTTAAACATGTCTATCCTATACTGAATATTGTAGAAATAAATAGCGATATGACTATGCTGAGAAATTATTTGTATTTATTTACGAGAAAACCGTATATTTAAAAAAAAGTTAAAAAAGTTTTTTTTTCAAGCCAAGTGTATATCCAAAAAATGTTTCTATTTTAAGAAATATCAGTACCGTATTATTTTTTACACAACTATTTACCCCAAACCCCTTATGGAGGACAATGGCATTTTTTTCTTATATTACGAAAAATGTTTCTTTATGAACAGAATACGTGTTCATTTTCTTTAACATCTTAGTGGCTTTCCAGTGACGCAAATAGAGCGCTCCCGAGTAGCTCAGGAGCATTTCGTTCTACTTTATGGCGTTCCAGTGACGGAAAGTGTTATGCACCTGAGCTACTCCGTTTTTCTTTCCCCTTGCCCCTCATGCACCAACCCCTCTTTTGGTTTTTGTGCTTCAAACGTGTTTTTTATGATTAAGGATGAATTTTTTAAAATTATTTATTTAAAATGGAATTAGATATTAAAAAGAGATTATTATTATAAATCCAAGAAAGGTTAAAAACAACGAAATTTTAAAATTTCTTAAAATATCTCTCTTTCCTTTTCTAAGGATGCGTTCTAGTGACTAACTTTTTAGAGCAGTTCAAGAGCTTCAAGCCCTGGCGCGTGACGCACAAAAATTTTCGTCACTGGAAAGACCCTCTGGATACTGCTTTGTTTATGGCGTTGCTGCAAGGCAACTGCCAGCTTTAACATCTAAATCGTTTTATTAGTTTATATAAAAAACGAAAATTATTTTTATTGTAGAATCACCCTTAAACCGTGTCCTCATTTTACCATGTTACAAAAACTTGTTGCTGATACATGTTAAAAAATCAAATAACTTTTGCATTTTTTAAAAACATGTTAGATAACATTGTTGGTAACAGTGTTGAGAAGCAAACCACTTCCTCACTTGCTACTTAACACTGTTATCAACAATGTTATCTAACATGTTTCTAAAAATTTATAAAAAGCAACAAGTTATTTATTATTTTTTTAACATGTATTAGCAACAAGTTTCTGTAACATGTTACCAAGATGAGGACACGGCTTTGGATAACATTGTTGATAACAGTGTTGAGCAGCAAACCACATCCTTAATTGCTACTTAACACTGTTATCAACAATGTTATCTAACATGTTTCTAAAAATTTATAAAAAGCAACAAGTTATTTATTTTTTTAACATGTATTAGCAACAAGTTTCTGTAACATGTTACCAAGTGAGGACACGGCTTTGGATAACATTGTTGATAACAGTGTTGAGCAGCAAACCACATCCTCACTTGCTACTTAACACTGTTATCAACAATGTTATCTAACATGTTTCTAAAAATTTATAAAAAGCAACAAGTTATTTTTTTTAACATGTATTAGCAACAAGTTTCTGTAACATGTTACCAAGTGAGGACACGGCTTTAGATAACATTGTTGATAACAGTGTTGAGCAGCAAACCACATCCTCACTTGCTACTCAACACTGTTATCAACGATGTTATCTAACATGTTTCTAAAAATTTATAAAAAATAACAAGTTATTTTTTTTAACATGTATTAGCAACAAGTTTCTGTAACATGTTACCAACTGAGGACACGGCTTTAGATAACATTGTTGATAACAGTGTTGAGCAGCAAACCACATCCTCACTTGCTACTCAACACTGTTATCAACAATGTTATCTAACATGTTTCTAAAAATGTATAAAAGCATCAAGTTATTTTTTTTAACATGTATTAGCAACAAGTTTCTGTAACATGTTACCAAGTGAGGACACGGCTTTAGATAACATTGTTGATAACAGTGTTGAGCAGCAAACCACATCCTCACTTGCTACTCAACACTGTTATCAACAATATTATCTAACATGTTTCTAAAAATTTATAAAAAGCAACAAGTTATTTTTTTTAACATGTATTAGCAACAAGTTTCTGTAACATGTTACCAAGTGAGGACACGGCTTTAGATAACATTGTTGATAACAGTGTTGAGCAGCAAACCACATCCTCACTTGCTACTCAACACTGTTATCAACAATGTTATCTAACATGTTTCTAAAAATTTATAAAAAGCAACAAGTTATTTTTTTTTTTAACATGTATTAGCAACAAGTTTCTGTAACATGTTACCACGTGAGGACACGGCTTTAGATAACATTGTTGATAACAGTGTTGAGCAGCAAACCACATCCTCACTTGCTACTCAACACTGTTATCAACAATGTTATCCAACATGTTTCTAAAAATTTATAAAAAGCAACAAGTTATTTATTTTTTTTAACATGTATTAGCAACAAGTTTCTGTAACATGTTACCAAGTGAGGACAAGGCTTTAGATACCATTGTTGATAACAGTGTTGAGCAGCAAACCAGATCCTCACTTGCTACTCAACACTGTTATCAACAATGTTATCTAACATGTTTCTAAAAATTTATAAAAAGCAACAAGTTATTTTTTTTACATGTATTAGCAACAAGTTTCTGTAACATGTTACCAAGTGAGGACACGGCTTTAAAGTTTGTCGGTAGAGTTTTCACCCTGTATATTCGAGAATACCAAATTTTAATTTAAATAAAACTAAAATACCTTTTACACTCTAAACATTTTGTTTTTTTCTTTCCAGGGACAGGCTGCATTAGCAGCATTAGTAGGAGAAAACCTGGCTCAGGAAGGACAAAAAACAACCGTTATATGTTACTCCATCCTGAACAAGTTGCCGATTCAGCTTCAAACTGAGAACGAAAGGCTCATAGAAAAGCAGCTGAATTTTCTTTTGGATCAAAGTAAATCCAGAAATGTCACTCTGCATGCCGGAGGATTTTTTACGTTAAATTGGGGTATTTTGGGATCAATTGCTTCGACTGTTGCTACATACTCCATAGTGATTATCCAGTTTTTACTTAAGTAAACCCTAATTTTGTAACAGTGTCGGCTTGTTAAGAAGAGCGTGAGGCGCCACTTCTTCAGAAAAAATACGTATAATGTATTTTTAAATTAATTTTTATATTTAGTTTAGTAGGTACAGGGTATTCCATTTAAGAGAAAAATGGCATATATTTTAACTTTCCCTTATTTTTAATGAATTTAAGATAGCCAATCGATGTATATATTTTAGCTCAAGGAATTAGAAAATCATATTTAAAAAAAACAGCTATATAAAAAACAAAAAAATAATTTTTATGTCATTTTATGAAAAAAGTTCCCATGAACATAGAGGGTGTTCATTTGAAAACTTTCCACTCAGTTATCTTGAAACGAGACAGATTTGAGAAAATCGCCGAAACACGTCAAGATATTTATTGAGGGGAACGTTTTTCACAAAATTGGACGGCGCCTCTTTAACCCCTTAATCACCAGGCCACCACCCAAACTTCTTAAATGAGAGGCGGGTCAAGGATACATCATTTTAAAGCTCTGACGAGTACTTTATAACCCTAGAATATGAAGTCAATATCTTCACCTATTACAAAATGGCGGTACTTGAAAATACCTAAATACCTGATTTGGATGGCCATATTTCCAAAACTAATAAGTTAGATGTACCCTAATGTGGTGTTTTCTTAAAGCTCTTTTAAAGGTCTTTTTAATGGTGATACTGGTAGTAATATACAGGGTAGAAGAAAAAGTACATATTTTTTTATTTAAGAACCCTGTATATTATTTTACCATTAAAAAAATCTTTAAATGAGCTTTAACAAAATACCACATTAAGTACATCTAACTTTATTAGTTTCGGAAATATGACCATCCAAATCAGGTATTTAGGTAATTTTTAAAGTACCGCCATTTTGTAATAGAAGAAGATATTGACTTCATATTCTAGGGTTATAAAGTACTCGTCAGAGCTTTAAAATGATATATCACTCGACCCGCCTTCTCATTTAAGAATTTTGGGGTGGTGGCCCTGGTGGTTAAGGGGTTAAAGGGGCGCCGTCCAATTTTTTGTAAAAACGTTCCCCTCAATAAATATTTTGACGTGTTTCGGCTATTTTCTCAAATCTGTCTCGTTTCGAAGATAACTTGAGTGGAAAGTTTTTAAATGAACACCCTGTATGTCCGTAAGGATATATGAATAAATAATTGCCAGCCAAAAATTTTTTATTTCCATTTTTTCATTAGTTATTCATTAGTTAAGTAACAACTTTTTTGAATCGAATGTTAACATAAAAAGCCCGATTATTATTCGACTACAACCTTAAGATTGGTTTCATGTTGTTAAGTTATTCTTAAGAGGTATAGAAATAGATTTCCGTTGAAAAATTTAAAAATGTTAATTTTCTACTTTTTATTAACAATCAAAGAATTTAAAAATAAAAAATTGCCAAAGGGTAATAAAAAATATATATCTCAAATATTCTGATTTCCAATGGTTGAAAGCTACATGAAAATATTTTTTTAATATTTTTTAACGTTATTGTTTAAATAATTGTTTTAACGAAATGCATTGTTTATAAGATAATCAAAAAAAGAAAATTCTATTCTAATTGTTCATATGGATTATGATTTTTAAATTATTAAATTATTCCTTAAAAAATTATTTATTGCTGAAAAGAGCATTTATTAATTAACAATAATTTTTTACCACTGAATAATAAATATTAAGGAACTTCTTTTTCTTTAAAAATCATAATCTATATCACCACCATAGTAAGAACTAAATATTTAATATTTACTTATAAATCCCAAAGTGGCCACAAACGGTATTTCTATCCTATATCACAGAAAAAATATCTTTATTACAGTTATTTTGTATGAGCCTACATTATTAAAATAACTGAAACGATATATAAACTGAAATTTCCCCATAAAAATATGCTAGCACGCATGTTTCTAATAAATAAAAAATAAGCAAGCATCAACTACCACGAGGGTGCAGCTTTAAACAGTTAAGAAATATCTTTTGTCTCATTTGGCAAAAGAGAGGAATTTTTTATTCTGTTAATTTAAAAATTAAATATCTCAAAAAAGGAAAACGTTATTTTAACCCTTTGTTTTAAAGGAGAATTGTCCTCCATGACAATCCCATCTCACAGACAAACATATGCTGCTGTTTTTTAACAAAAAAAAAAGGATTTTGTATGAAATAAACAAGGGGTGTATTGTTGAATCTATAATTTTATTAGATTTGGTTACATATAAAATTGATATAGAAAGGGGTAATATCATCCTTGCCCAATACATTTAGCACAAGAAAGATGTTTGTTTGTTGTCATTCCATACGAATTCACATCAATTAAAAAATAATAGCCTGATGGCAACCTCAATTTCGCCAGATATTTCATGTCAAGGACAATATCCTCCGTCATTTTATAAATACCCTAAAATAAAAATAACAGATTATTCTTATTATACTTTCCATTTTTTATATTATCTTTTTTTTAATCGAAGATTTGTTTTTCTACGCGCCCAAAATAGTTACTTTACGCATTCCTGTGAGCTTAAAGTTGAGCTATCAAAAAATACAACTTTTATTTATTATACAGGTTGTAAAAATAACTAGCACTATTGTAAAAGTGTTAGTCCTCCCTGGCGAATTAATAAATATAACTCTTTTAAAAGTACACAGTTTTGGAAAGTCCCAATAAATATTTAGTGCTTTCTTTAAAACTTGCAATGACTATATTTTTTAAAGCGAGGGAAGTACCAAAAGTATTGTTTCTATCAAACTTGGGGGAATTTAAATTAATTATTTTTTAAACCACTTCTACCAATCCCTTAAGCTGCACCTTCTTCAGTCACTTCTATTTCTATTTCTATTTTTTTTCTTGGTTTTGGTCCCTTCAGGTCCAATCCACCACTCTCCCCTTCCGGACTATGCTTTCCAGGGCTTCGTCGGCGGAAAATCTGGATAATCGAGCTCGTAGCTCCCAAAAATTCCAAAAAGAAAACAAATACTTCAACGTTCGATGCAATGCATAAATTGTCGATTGTCAAACCAAGATCTGCTACTGGTGTTACGTATAACCTTCACTTTCACTACTGACAGTTCCGATGGCACGCCCATCTATTTCCGCCATTTGAGAAATACCTCGGGTTCACCACCAAACAGGATACCATCAGCTTATAGGAATCTTCGCTCACAGCGCTTAGATCCAGAAGAAAGATGCTGTCAATTTAGCGTGAATCTTTCCTTGACCCCCGAAGGTAAAAAACGTTCGTACGACACCTCTAACCGCCACTCCGGAAAGAACTTTGTAGTCGTCCTCTACGCACGTCCGCACTATTCGGAGGTCAAACAAAGAGTCCTTCAGTCACCTAAAATTTATTTTCGTTGTTGATAGAAAGTTGGCGTTAGGATATGACAACATACAGGTATTCTAATCATGTGATGCATCATGGTAAATGTGTTAAAAAATCGCCCCACCACGAATGTGTCAGACACGCTTGCCATTCGAATGCATGCAAACTCCTCCAATAATAAAAATTATTTTTTAACAATAGATAAGTGTTTATTTTTTTCACCCTCCTACACTGCCATTCTCGTTTCCAATATGAGTAATAATTAGTCTACGCCCCTTTCCAGGCGGAGGTTTTAAACCCGTAGAAAGTCCTTCATTAAAAGCCTGGCGAGCAGTTGTTATATTCCCATCTTGCCAATATTTTTTAACGGTATGTCCTTCATTTATCCAAGTCTCATCTAGATAATATATTGCCTTTCCTTCAGTACGAGCTTTTTTATTTTTCTAAAATAATCTCTCCTCCAATGGACAATTTCTCCATTCTCTATTAATAAAGATTTTCTTTGGAATTTTTTCCACTGAAAATTTAGACCTTTTAAGATTTTCCAAAGTTTTACTCTACTTATTTCCGGCACGTGTGGATGATTTTCGCAGCTTGAAACATGAAATCTAAAGTAGGGATTTTTTTCGGTAAAGAACTATGTACAATTCGTCGAATTGTTTGTTTTGTGTCGTCTGTTATATAAAGTTCTGTTTTGCCCGGTCGCTTTTTTGGTGGAATTATACCTCCCTCTTTTTCTTGTTTCAGAATTCTGTAAATTGTCGCTTTTCCCACCCCAGTCATT
This sequence comes from Listronotus bonariensis, assembly GCA_014170235.1. Lineage (NCBI taxonomy): Eukaryota > Metazoa > Arthropoda > Insecta > Coleoptera > Curculionidae > Listronotus > Listronotus bonariensis. Next base: position 60,524 of record JACEGR010006115.1, read on the forward strand.
AACGCAGATTTTTGAACATAATCGTCCACACCTAAATTAGAGCTTTGATCATTTCTAATATAATCGAATACGTTTTTAACAATCTGCTTTTCGTTTACAGTTGCAAACATGCGCGTTTCTGCGGAGAAGCCATTTTACAATAGGTACTGTAATACTTTGAACAATACTCTAACAATTTATAACCACTCAGTTGCACATACGGAAAGATACTAAAATATATATAAAATTTGTAATCCTTATTTGACGCAATTCGGTGTATTTCTACCTCTTTTTTGCACAGAGACTGGTGCGCCTGTGGTTTTCAACCTTCTAACCGTCCCGAGACATTTTTATTGCTATCACTTGCAACAAAATAGAGTATAGCCTTTCAGAAGATGCCACATAGGGGGTGTTACCATTTAGGAGTATTCAGTGACTGGGGGCAGAGTTGGGTCGTATTCGAATACTCAGTATTCTGCATAGTATTCAGAATACATTTTGCCGATATTCGAATACATTTGTGTGTTTGGTATTCGGTATTTGGCAGAATACTTTTTTGGTTAGTATTCGGGATTCTGTATTCGAATATTTCAGAAGTATTCGACGAATATTTTTTTTGGGTATTCGAATACCGGCGATCCGAGTATTCGAATACCGAAAAGTATAAGCAGTATCGGAATACTAAAATTGTCATGATTAGAATAACAAAGGGGAAGCAAAATTGGGAAAAAATTAGGTTAAGGACCTTTTTTTTCTCTCTCTACCGATTCCGGAGCTATTCGGCCGTCGTTGTAGATTTTTTATCCTTGACGTATCGCCAACGCGAGTGGTTGGCATCCTCAGAAGGTTTTCTAATAGACTGTCTTAGACACCCACGGTACATTAGTATTTAGGCTTTTAGCCTTCGTGGTTTGTCCAAAGATAAAAAAAAAGATGGCCGTGGAAGCCTTACACAGTATGTTAACTTTTATTATCTTGTAAAAGCTAAATTTTATATGTTACAGAGTATGGTCGAATACTAAAAATCGGTATTTGAATACGAATACCGGAAAAAAAGTATTCGAATACCGAATAGTTGAATACTTGGAAGAAAAAAGTATTGGAATACTCAGTATTCATGAATATGAATACCATTCAGTAACATAGCGAGAATTGAAAGATTTGATTTCTTGTTGCTTCATTGAGGCTAGCATATATCTACCATAAAGTTCCATATTAACCTTTAAACAGCCGTGTTCTTGAAGCAAATCTGTTAAAAGCATTATGACATTACATCTCAAGTCTTCTAAATACTCTTCAACACCAGACTTGTTTGAAGTTAGCTGATATGTAACATACCCGGTTCTTGAACGCACTTCTAATTAGCTTAACTCTCAGTCGAACATCTTCTCCAGCATGTTGTTTATGTGAATTTGTGCGATAATGACTATTAGAGGTTATTTCTATGTTGCACTGATTACAGAACAGCATTGTAGGAAGGTTGAACTTAAACTGAAGGATTTTCTAATGACTGTGTCCTTCTGCTTCTACGCAGAGGAGAAACTTTTAACAACATAGATGGAGAAAGATCTTCATACTCTATACCTCTAAAAGATAAATAATTCTTTAGTTTCTTAAACTCGGGATGAACCCCAATCTTGAGAGGATCGAGTATTCCAATAATTTTTTTCTTCCAAGTATTCAAATATTCGGTATTCGAATACTTTTTTTTACGGTATTCGTATTCGTATTCGAATACCGATTTTCAGTATTCTGCCCAACTCTAACTGGGGGAGCAGCTTGCAGGGTTGATAAAGGTGGTTTGAAAAATACGTCATTTTAATTCCACCTGGGTTTTATAAAAATGGTATTTTTATTTTTTAATATTTCCCTAGGTTTAAGAAAATCTTTGTTAGTTTTTAAAAAAGCAACAAAGTCCTAAAACGTCCTAACTTTTGAAGTACAGGGTGTAAAAATTTGTAAAAAGCCAAAAAATTTCAACTGTAATACTGAATAAAAACCTTATTTAAATAAGTATTTAATATTTCTGTTACATAATTGATAATTAAAAATTATAAAACCTATTTTTTAAAGAAAAAGATCCGGCAATGCTTTTTTATGGTCTAAAAATATGCGAATAAATAATTTTTTTCTCTTAAACTAAATAAGATAAGAAAAAATTAAAAGACATAAAAGCTGAATTTTTATTTGTCTAATCTAAAGCAAGCACATAAATTTACACACATTAAACTAGGTTACCTCCGAAAAAAAACGAAGAGCATTTCTGCATTTGCAAAAAAGTTGCTGAAATTTTGTTAATTACTGATTTAAAAATCTGTAAAATTAAATAAGTTATTAAGGATTGAAGAAAACGCACAAAATTAAGAAACGCGCTGTAGCGAGTAAACGACGCAAGATAGCGAATTGCGGTTTTACCAGTGTGTTTATCTTAAAATTTACACTTCGCAAATGTGGACCAGTTTTTGTGTAAAAATACAGCAACATAAGTTTTCTATAAAAAGTGTCAAATTTGGCCCACGCCATACATGTTACTAAAACATTTTACCTTTTTATAGGGCATTGAAATTTGGGCTTTATAGTATTAAGAAAAGTAGTCCAAGGTCCAGTCATACCCATAATTTTACAATAGTATGGAAGGGTTATTTTGGGCAATGATTCGCAGAAGTCAAGGGACCCTCCATCTGTACACCTTGTAATTGCGAATTCAGCCTAAAATTAAAAGTAAAATTAAAGAGTGTTTATTCAAAAAGGAGCATTTTTTCATAAAAAAATAAAAAAATATTTCGGACATGTTAAAAATTTAAAAAGCAACGATTTTTTAAAACTTACTTTATATATAAGTTTTAGTTTTTTATTTTACCAAAAAAATGTCGCTTTTTATCAAAAGTTCTGCCTAATCCGAAACCTAAAATGCAACCATCAGATATTAAATTGTTCAGAATTAAAAAAATAACTTGTAAATACGCAATATTTTTAAATTACAAAAAAATAACTTTTTGTACATTTTTTAAAAGACAAATATGGTCATTTTGTATATTTTTTTCGTGGAATTCAACAATCTTACCAGGAAAACGTTTGAAACAAAAACACAGGACTTATAGCACAAGTTACGTATTTTTTAAATGGAATACACCGTATATTTGTATACCAAAGTATATATATTTTCACGAAGAATTCGGTGACATAGGGGTTGCTGGGATTATTTTCTGCGGTTCTAATGCAATTGATTAAAAACTGCACTACACTACAAGGATAGTTTTACCTGAAAAAACCTGGCTGCCACAGGTCACACGTGCTTATTTGTCAAAGTCAAGAGTTTTAAAAATACGTTTATTAATTTTTGGGTTTAGAAATAAATATATCATATTATTTTTTAGCATATAATATAATTCAAAACCATTATTCTGATAAAAACGACTCCATTATGAAACTATTTGAAAATTGATAATCCGTTTTTTAACCATCTTGACTGACAAAGTTAATAAATAAGGTCATGTTTAATTTTAAATGAATAACCCCTGTACAGGGTGGTGCGATTTCGACTGTTTTAACAGGAAACTCGTATTTCTGGACCAGATAGAAAAAAATTGACATAGGTGTCTTGGGCTCGATTTTCGAAATTAGATGAATGGTGAAAACCGCATCCCGAAATCTCTATCGGTATCCGAGATATAGGGCGTTTTTCATTTTTTGGCCATTTTGAAAAAAAATCGTAAGTCCGTCATTTTTGAAAACTTCCCAAAACGGTGTAAACATTCTTAAGGCACTTTTTGAGTCGAATCTTTTGGACTACTCAGATTTTTAAAATTCTTTCTATACAGGGTGGCCCACCATATTCGACACGGTCTGTAGCTGGATAACCATGGGGTTTTTAAAAAAAGTAAATACTGAAACATACATAGGTAAAAGATAAAAAAGATAGGTATATGGCAACCTATACACCATTTAAAAGAGCATTTGGTTTGTCATCATGTGGTGTAAAAAAATACAGGGTGTTCCATTTAAAATAGAGAGATATTGCAATTTGACTTTCTAAAAATTGAAAATTATTTTTTGATCACCCTGTATAATCTATGATCTTGATATGACCTACGTATGATAAGGTAGACTTTTCCTAATCTTGTAACAAATTTTAAAGTTTAAGGAGTTTATATTGTTAAAATGAAATTAATTTAATTGCACCTCTGCATTTTTAAAAAAAAA
>JACEGR010006116.1:0-64699 GCA_014170235.1 Listronotus bonariensis
TATGATTAAGAGCACAAACCACTAACCAGGATAGTGGTCTGTGATTAAGAGTTAAATACGCCAGCCAACGATGATGTAGTCATAGAAAAAAATCTGATTTTTTAGATAAATTTGGAATTAATTATCAATTTATTATGGCTTATCTAAAAGTCAAACCGTTGCACGCTATAAATCGGTACTTACCGTAAAAAAAAAAAACATTTTTCAAAATATAAATGTTATAAGTGGGTAAATTTGAAATTTTGTATATTATAAATTATATAATTATTTATCTAAATTTGGCAAACTTTATTTTGTTGCGAAAAAATGGCGAAAAACTATTGGGCATAATACTAATAGGAGTAATAGGTATACGTGAAATTTCAACAAAAGTAACTTATTAAAACCATTTTTTTAATACTTAATTGAAAATAATGTAAATTTTGTAACTCTCTTCTTATAATTATTATACAACTTTTATGTAGGCACACGGTGATTTTTCATAATGTCACACCCCTTTAACTTTTTTGGACCACACTGTATAAAAAGTGACATACATATATAAAAGTTGTAGCATATATTTGACATGTCGTATTTGCACAATATATTGTTAACTCTACAGGGTGTGTCCCAGAAAGCGTGAAAAATCAAAAATATATATTTTTTTAAATAAACCCCTTATATATTATTCAATTTTTAAGTACTACAAACAATTCCTAGTATTTTAATATTACACATGTCATACTTTTCTTTAACTATTTTTAAGATACAGGGTTTTGGAATTTGAATAAGATACACGGTTTTGGAATTTGAAAAAATGCTGCAACAAATTTTTAAAAATTTTGAAATTATTAAATAAATTAATAAGACAGGTATTAAAAATTAAGATCGAAAGTGCAATTTATTTTTTTCTATCTTCAAAATTATTGGCTCCAGAGCTTCTTAGTCATAAAATGTCCGATTTTCAAAACCCTGTATCTTAAAAACAGCTAAAGAAAAGTATGACATGTAAATTTTACGTACCTATTTAAAAATTTAATTATATATAGGGCGTTCTAGGACACCCTATATGCTTATATGGTGCAAATACTACATGTCAAATGCTGCAACTTTTATAATATGACAATTTTTTATACAGTGTAGTCCAAAAAAGTTAGAGGTGGGTGACATTACCAAAAAATCACCCTGTACCTCTATTATAATACATAGGTGATTTTTGGTATATCAACTTATTTTGAGAGTCTCCAAACACTAAACTTCGAAAAGAATTTATTTTTGAAGTGTACAGAAAATAAAGTTCAACGATTACATGAGATTTTAATCAACTTAAAAAAGAAGATACAATACATAGTATGTATAGGTACATTTATTATAAAAAAATAAGCATGAAGTGATATTAATTAACAGTTTAAAAAATGGAATTTTGTGTTATGGATTTTCATCATCTCATTGGTGGATTCACTAGATTCCATCCTTTTTTTAACAAATTAAAAAAAACACAACCCGGGCTCGGTACGAGTATACTTATTTATCAAATACTATATCAAATACCATAATAAAAATAATCCGTGAAATGTGAAATGAGTATTGAAAAATAAAAACCACAGAATACTGATAGACGCACAATAAAAACTGAAATGAGTGAAATGTTAGGTTAAGTACAACATGAAATTACTAAAATACGACTAATGCGCAGCCGCAATATTTTCCAGTCGATAATCGTACGGTGTACCTAGATCCTTGTGAAGTATTGGGCAGAATCATGTGAATTTATCGCCGCTTTTCCGTTTGAAGGACGTTGAGTCAGTACCGTATTTAAGTAAATTTCAAAAATATAGTTACATCAAAAACGTGTAATACGCTATATGTCAATTGTTGCCGTATTTACGAAAAAAAGTATTAAAAGCAGTTTCGGATCTAGGAGGGGTGGGGGACAAACGGTGGTGTCTGCAACAACTGACACCTTTAAGGGGCGGCAAATTGAAACATGGAGTGTATAAGAAAGTGGCGATTATAAGGGAGCAAGACTTTAATTTTTTTGTGGTCCTCTTTTAGTTTGTTATTATATATAGGTATTTAAAAAGGAAGCAATTTTTTTGCTCTTTAAATTTTTTCTTAATAAAAAGGCCAGGCGGAGGGGCATACGGCAAGTTTCGCCCCTCGGTACAAAAATAAAGATCCGGGGCCGAATAAAAGAAAGTAAAATAAGTAAGTATGTAAATGTATCAGATAAGTTTTAACAATGTAACTGAATTAATGAAATGTTATCACCTGATTTGCTACTCTGACAGTTTTCAATAATTAAAACGTAATAAGTTTTTTTTTTTAAATATTCTAATAATAACATCGACAAAAGCGTTTACGGTATTCATTGTAGTAACATTTTTAATTTTGTTTTCAAATCTCTCTGTAATATGTTCTGAACTCTTAATGTGTAATGATATGTAAATGTCCAATTTTTCTCTAGCTGAATTTTATATTATTAATTTAGCCACCACAATACTTTATTTACCCCTTTTTCAGTGCTTTTTATTACTATAGGTTAGCAGCCAAGTTTTTAAAATGATTTTATGTTATTCTTAGAAGTTGTTGGACGAACATTCTCCACGCTGATATTGCGAAACCATGACATTATTTTTTGGCCGATTCCTTTTTGTCTCCTTTTTCTTGCCTCGACTTACACCATTCTACAAATGAAAAAAGTATTGGACCCAGATATATAATATATGCTATGCTAACTTTAAAATACTCTTTTTTATTACTTTTACAGGGGGCGAAAGCTTCCAAATTCCCCAAACTTTTGGTACGCTACTGATATGTCTTTCTTTTCTAAATTTAATTTGGATTTTTTATTTTAATGTAAAATAAGGGGTAGATTAAACGTTTAAAAAATCTATTTATATTAACTACCTATACGATTTACTAAAGTTTATGTTGACCACAATTTACGGGAACTAATATAAAAAAGCGTAAAGAACTTTAGTACTTAAAAATATAAAACAACTATACCTCCACAAAAACATATTTAATAGTCTACATTATTGGTAATTTATAGTATATAGTATATATTTATAGTGTATAGGTATTTATTATATATAGGTAGAATATACAAAGTAATTACTAGTTGGATGGTATTGTTTTGGGTACACGCCAAAATAAAATTAAAAGTACTAAAAAACCAAAAAAATTTAAACAAGTAAAAAGATAATTAAAAATCGACGTTTCGGTGGCAAATCTACCACCGTTCAAGTCAAATGGAATAAAAATAATAAAAATAAAAACTTACTATTATTTAGGTTTTAAAATTCAAAATTTTTATGTTTTTCTAGGATATTCTGAAAACTTTGACATTAAATGTCAAAACATGTTTGTTTGGTTATAGTGTCATAGTGACATAGATAACTGGTTGCTGGTGTATTGATTGTTTATTTTACAAAAAGGTGAATAGTTAGTTAATTTTTAGTCTTCCTGAAGATACTTCAGTATCAAGCAAAGGCAACCAAGTGTTATTTAAATTAACTGAAATTAATGCTACACAATTATCTTTATTTAATAATATATACGCACTTTCTTTCATTTTGCGTTCTTTAGAACATGTTTCCTTTGCCAAAATGCTCGAAGCATCCCAGTTTATTTTATGATTGTTATCAAATGCGTGTTGGCAGATTTTTGATTTATAAAATTCTGTATTTTTAATGTATGATCTGTGTTCTTTTATGCGTTTGGCTAATGGTCTACAAGTTTCACCTATATAAAACTTATTGGATTCGCAAGGTATTTTATAAATGACATTTTTGTATTTTCATTTAAGTTCTATGGTTTTGTTTTTGTTAATTGAGATCTGATTGTGTTTTGTGTTTTAAAGATTGTGCGAATATTAAATTTATGCCCTATTTGTTGAATTTTATTTGATAGTCCGGGAATGTATGGTAAAAATAAATTTGTAATGAGTCTATTTTGATTTTGTCTTATAACTGGAGTTTCAAATTCAATGAAACAATTATTTTTAAAATCAAGAGTATAATTATTTTGAATTAAAATATTTTTTAAATAATCTTTTTCAATATTTATATTTTGATTAGAATAAATGACTTTTATTCTATCAAATAGACTTTTACAACTCCCTTTTTAACCATTATTGGGTGATTTGAGTTAAAATTTAAGTATCTATTTGTATGTGTAGGTTTTCTGTAGATTTTTGTTTCAAAATTGTTTAAATCTTTTTTATTAAAATGTCAAGAAATGGTAGTTGTGAGTTGTTTTCTTTTTCTAACGTAAACTTAATTGTTGGTTCTTGTGTATTAATGTGTGTTAAAAAATTATTTAAACAGTGTTCGTCATGTTGGTATATAGAAAAAATGTCATCTATATATCTCCACCAAACTAAAGGTTTATATTGATAATTTTCTACAAAATTTGATTCAAAGTTTTCCATAAAAATATTACTTAATAAAGGTGATAAAGGTGAACCCATAGCCATGCCAGAGGTTTGTTTATAAAAATTAGTGTTATATTGAAAATATGTTGTTTTGACACAAAAAGTTAAAAGTTCAAGAGTAGTGTTTATGCTTAATTTTATTCTTTCACCAAGATGGACATCATTTTTTAATTTATTTCTAACAATATTTAATGTTTTTTCACTGGGACATTTGTGAATAAACTAACAACATCAAAACTTACCAGTGTATTATTTGGATCAATATCTATGTTTGATAATTTCTCTAAGAAATGTTTAGAATTTTTAATGTATGAATCAGTGTTGTTTACCAAAGGATCTAAAATGGTAAGTAAAAATTTTGCTAATGGATGTGTAGGTGAGTTTATACAACTTACTATAAGACGTAAAGGTATATTGGGTTTATGTATTTTTGGTACTCCGTAAAAATGTGGTGTTTTACTTTTGTGAGGTGTCAGTTTAAATCTTTCATTATCTGTAAAGAGTTTTTATGTTTTTTAACATATTATAAATTTGTCGTTCAATAGTGGGGTCATTGTTTATTTTTGTGTAATTACCATCATTTAAAAGAGACATTATTTTATCATCATATGTATTACAATCTATTATAACTGTTGCATTTCCTTTATCTGCAGGAAGAATTTTTATGGAATTGTCTCTTTTTAATGATTGTAATGCTTTTTGTTCAATTTATGTTAAATTTTGTTTAATTTTAAATGGTTTTTCTAAAGCAATTTTTGTTCTAATTCTAAATTCATCTTAATGTTCTATTGGTAAGTTTTGACATGTTTCTTCAATGCAAGAAATAATGTCAAGCTTAGGAACTGTTTTGGGTGTAATTGCAAAATTAAGCCCTTTAGAAAGAACAAGTTTTTCAGCATTTGTTAGTTCTTTTTCAGTTAAGTTAACTAAAGTTTTATTAATTATTTTATTATTATTTATGCTAGATACTTTGGAGTTTAATTTTTCTTGAATTAAAATATTAAATTTATTTTTATGTGTGTTTTTTGAATTTCAAAATGTATTAAATAGCTATTATAAACACAATTACATATATGATTAAAATCAAAAATATGAATTTGATTTTTCAACATAGATTTTAAATTATCAATTTCTTTTAATAAATGAATTTTATTATGTCTATGAAATTGTAATCTTTCCCGTAATAAAGCTAAACTTGCTCTTTCTAAAATATTGTTAACTCTGTGATTAGTGTATGGTGCTTTAAGTCTTAAACCTTTTGGAATGATATTATTGTCCCTACATTTGTGTAAAAATGTTAAGCTATTTTCAGAATGTCCTAATTTTTTTATATTTATTTTCTAAATCTCTAAAAATAGAACATATCGTCCCTGTTTTTACAAAGTGGCGTATATCATAAAAATTTTGAAATTGTGTTTTTTGCTTTTATGTACTCATAAAAGGTATACTATTACCACACGAAGTGGCATATATGCACGATAAATAGTACAGAAAGTACATTGAAAAATAATTTTGGCGTATAAGCAAAAAGCATCTATCGCAGCACTTTAAACAGGCGTATATGATAAACGCCTGTTTGTGCGAAACAATTCCTACAGTCTTGTCGAAACCCGCAAGGCTTATACTGATATACGCCTGTTTGTGATGTTATAGTTACTTGTTTTTAACCCTAAATTGCGTGCCGGTTATTTCTTATACGGTGTGATTTGTATGGATTATTTGATTAATAGTTTGCACATTATGTTAAACAATGGATGTACTAGTGAAGTGGAGAAACGGAAAAGTAAATATATCTAGTTGCAGCAAATGAGTTATTGCTGGTAAAAAATGGACAGCCATTTAAAAAAGATGTTGGTGTTAAGATGTACTACTTAAAAAGATGGTACTATGGTAAAATTATTGATCTATGGCAAGTAGATGGTATTAAAACAGAAAATCAACCACATTCTGCAAAAAAGAAAAAAGAAAAAAAAATAACAAGTTTTTAAAACCTTTTTAGTATTTAATTTAATTTAATTTTTGGATACAGCAGACCTGATTTCAATGCCGATACTAAGCCAACTTTATCTTCGGATGAAAATTTAGATTCTGATATTCCGCTAGCACGACTTTGGAAAAAGAGTGGAACACTTGTTGATAGAAGTGAAGAAACTAAGAAACGAGCTTTGAATTTAAAAAACAAAGGCAAGGATTTTTGCTGTCTATTTTCTTAAGCTGTATTAACACTTATTTTATGCTTACAGATTTACAAAATGACCATAGCAATGATAATAACGGGATAAAGTCAGTCGACAACTCGGATTATTCGTCGGATGTCCCTCTTTTGATTTATCAAAACCGGAAATTAATCAGTAAAAGCACAAATAATGAACTTGGTAAGTTGTTTTTCTTTGAAAAGTTAAACTAATAAAAAGTTGTAATAATTTTACGTTTTAGATTTATCTGTAGAAATAATAGCAGAGGACATAAACAATGATGATTCTTTAAAGGACAAATTTTATAAAGATGAATGTAAAGTAAAGAGTTGTTTAAAGAAAAGTCAAACTTGTGTGCATGTGGTCACCGGTTATGTGAAACTCATTTTTGGAGTGGAGAGGTCTGTACAGTTCACGCAGTCACTAGTTCTGATTCTGAAACTGTCACAACTAAAAGGAAGCGTAAAACTTCTAGAGAATGTGAAAATACCAATTGTTCAGACGAGATTTTCAGCAGTTCTCATAAGTGTAGTGCACTTTTATGCTATGATCATTTTATGGAAGATCCGCTTGACTGCCTGTCCCATACTACCTTCAAAAATATTTCGGGCGAAAATATGGAAAATTTTCATTTACAAGAGGTTTGTCAAGATGTTGCACCCCGAGTTTTACCAGTGAAAGTAACTTACGTATTCAAAGAAAACCTGAAGACTATTTAATTGATGGGTCAAACAAAGAATTAGAGGAAAGACATTTGAAGAAGGACTCGTATAAAGAAACCAAACAAAAGTAGTATTCTGGGCAGGCATATATCATACCAAAGTCGATGAAGTTAATACCCCTAAACAAGTTGGTGAAAGATGTAATAGTAAGTACTGTACACTTCACAACAAAAAATGTGGCAACCTTACTGAAAACCATAGAGAAAGTATAATGAAAGACTTTTACTCATTGGGAAAATTAGAACTGCAAAAGATAATTTATCTGCCGCCATGTAGTTAAGGAGGAATCAAAGGTGAAAAAGGGAGGATCTAGAAGACAACTTACATACCGTTATTTTCTAACTTTAAATGGTATTCTCCTACCTGTATGTAAACATTTTTTCTAAAAACTCTGGCTATCTCCGAAAAGATGATGAGGACTTCCTTATCTAAGCTTTCACTACATGGTACCGTTGAAAAAGAAAAGAGAGGGGGAAGAAGAAGGTGTTTGCAAGAAAGAGATGAGGCAATCAATTCTGATATGACTGCGCATATTTTTAGATTCCCCAAAGTGGAATCACACTATTGCAGGGAAAAATCGTCACGGCAATACCTCCACCCAGAACTTAATTTGGTTAAGATGTATAAGATGTATAAGCAAGAGATAACAGAACAAAAAAAGGAGAACAAGATTATAGGAAGTTTGGCCACTTACAGAAGAATATTTGATAGTATGAACTTATCATTTCATAATCCAAAAAAGACCTTTGTACTTTATGCGCAAGGGTACATGAAACTGCCGACAGTTTAGTCGATGAAATATTGAATTGATGGGTCAAACAAAGAATTAGAGGAAAGACATTTGAAGAAGGACTCGTATAAAGAAACCAAACAAAAGAAGTATTCTGGGCAGGCATATATCATACCAAAGTCGATGAAGTTAATACCCCCTAAACAAGTTGGTGAAAGATGTAATAGTAAGTACTGTACACTTCACAACAAAAATGTGGCAACCTTACTGAAAACCATAGAGAAAGTATAATGAAAGACTTTTACTCATTGGGAAAATTAGAACTGCAAAGAGAATTTATCAGCCGCCATGTAGTTAAGGAGGAATCAAAGGTGAAAAAGGGAGGATCTAGAAGACAACTTACATACCGTTATTTTCTAACTTTAAATGGTATTCTCCTACCTGTATGTAAACATTTTTTTCTAAAAACTCTGGCTATCTCCGAAAAGATGATGAGGACTTCCTTATCTAAGCTTTCACTACATGGTACCGTTGAAAAAGAAAAGAGAGGGGGAAGAAGAAGGTGTTTGCAAGAAAGAGATGAGGCAATCAATTCTGATATGACTGCGCATATTTTTAGATTCCCCAAAGTGGAATCACACTATTGCAGGGAAAAATCGTCACGGCAATACCTCCACCCAGAACTTAATTTGGTTAAGATGTATGAGATGTATAAGCAAGAGATAACAGAACAAAAAAAGGAGAACAAGATTATAGGAAGTTTGGCCACTTACAGAAGAATATTTGATAGTATGAACTTATCATTTCATAATCCAAAAAAGACCTTTGTACTTTATGCGCAAGGGTACATGAAACTGCCGACAGTTTAGTCGATGAAATATTGAAGAAAGAGTATGAGTCGCATATCGCAAACAAAAACAAAGTTCGCGAAATAAAGAGAAACCTTAAAGAGATGGCAATAAAGAATTCAAAACGTTTATGCGCGGTATTCGACTTACAGCAGGTAATTCACTTACCCATTAGTAAAGAAAGTGCTCTTTTCTACAAACAACGATTAAGCGTATACAATTTTACAGTGTATATTATTGCAAACAGAGATTGCCACTGTTACACATGGCATGAGGGTCAGAGCAAGAGAGGCTCATCAGAGATTTCAACATGCCTTTACAAGTTTTTGGAAATTTACGATAAAGAAGGTGTAAAAACTGTAGATTTCTTTTCTGACAGGTGCTATGGCCAAAACAAAAATTCAGTCACACCTTCAATGTATCTTTATTTTTTGTCCAAAAGCAAAAATATTGAAGCCATAACTCACTATTTTTTCGAGAAGAACCATGGCCAAAGTGAGGGTGACTCAGCTCACAGTGCGATTTCAACAGCAGTAAAAAGGTTGGGGATGTCTTCATTCCTAGCCAACTTGTACCTGTTTTTAGAGTAGCTAGAAAGAAACACCCCTACATAGTAAACGAGATGCAGTATAAGGACTTTTGGGATTTTAAAATGTTATCTCAAGACCTTAGAGTACTGTCCATTAAGAAAGATGATCAGGGAGAAGCCTTTAAGTGGTCAGAAGTAAGTCAAATAAAAGTGGAAAAATAGAATTTAGAAGCAATTTTATTTAAAACTAATCATTATCAGTACCCCTTCAGACGTATTTCCCTACAGAGAAATGCTAACGCAAGCAATATTCATCTTAAGCCATTAAATATAAGAAGTGAACTAAAAATTCCTGAGAAGAAATACGATTCGTTGATATCTCTGTGTGAAGGAAAGAATCCTATTATTAGGCAAGATGTTTACAAAAATTTGTATTATAATCTAAACCATTAAGTGTACCTAATAATAAATGTTTTTTATTTCTATTTTTAGTTACCTACTAATTCAGTGTTTTGTAAAAAATTATCCATTTCCTATTATAAAAATAAAGACATCCTTTGTTGAAAAATTGAAATTTTTTCTTTGCATAATAAGGGCGTATAATATTTTTCATCGACCAAAAAAAAAAATACAAAGAGGCGTATATGTTTTTATTTAAATTTTTGAGTTCAACTAGAATTACTTTTCAAAAATACTTTGGAAGGTTTCCGAAAACGCCCGAATTATCTATTAATAACTTTTATGCCATCATGTACTATGGAATTTTCACGATATTTCTCGAGATATTCTAGATCATTCTTTACTCTTCCACCATACTATAAAGGGCGACGGGAAACCTCGGATCGGTCAGTATAAATTCGACTTTTGTGTTGTAAACTTCCGAGACATTGACAAGAGTAGATTTTGTCGTTGTTGTAACCATAGTTACGTTCCATTGTTAATAAAGGTATAAAAACGAAGACACGTGTTTTTATGCGAGGTGTCTGGAGACATTTGGTGTCAGAAGCGGAACGGAATTACCCAAGGAGAGACGAAGTAGTCAAGAAGAAAATTTGAATGCCAGTTGAGACCAGACAACAAACAGCCGTTATGGAGGAAATTAGTGCTCTAATTAAGCTAATGATGGAAAAACAAGAAGACTTAAAGAAGATCTAAAAGTAATGAAGACGAGCCAAAGAATCCCTGAAAGAAGACTTAAAATTAATGAATACAGGCAGAATCCCTGAAAGGCTTTAGAATTAATGAATATATGGAGCCAGGAATCCCTGAAAGAAGACCCTAAAGAAAGAAATGCAGACCAGTCAAGAATCCCTGAAAGAAGACCTAAAGAAAAGAAATGCAAACAAAGCCAAAGACATTAAAAATGAAATGAAGACCAATTTAGAAGAAATGAAGAAAAATCAAAAAGAAATGAAGCGGAAATCAAAATCAGTCAAGCAGAAACGAGACAACAAATCGAGAAAATTCAAAATGACATAAAAAAGGACAAGAAACAAATGAAGCAAGAGATAAAAGAGAAGATAGTGAAGATTCGAGAACACCTGAGGGGAGAATTTCATCAATGCCAAGATGAGATGAGAAAGGAAATGTTGCTTGAATTAAAACTTACAAAAGAAGATGTCAAAGAAGATATAGAAGAAATACAACAGACTGTGCAGTTAGTTCAAGGTCAAATGCAACAAGAAGTGCAGCAATTACACCGGCAAATTCAAAATATAGCCAGTACAGGTGTCGTTCCAGGATGTGGTACTCCAGCAACTGTTATGAAACCACCAACGTTTGACGGAAAGGTACCGTGGGTTACGTACCTTAGACAATTTGAAGCTGCTGCGAACGGCAATAATTGGAGTTTACCAGAAAAGGCACGCGCACTAGTGCTTGCTCTACGAGGTGAGGCCATGGAGGTATTAAGAAATATTCCTGAAGAGAAACAAGGCGACTATCAATCAATTGTAATGTTCCTAGAAATGAGATATGGCGAGACACATTTGCAGGAAGTTTATAAGGCGCAGCTGCAGGGACGAAGACAAAAATATAACGAAAGCCTTCAGGAATACAGAAGCTGACATCGTACGTTTGATTAATCTGACATATCCATCGTACCCGGAAGAAATTAAGCAAGAATTGGCGGTAGGCAGTTTCATTGAAGGGCTGCGCGATCGGATATGAACCAAGCATTAAGAATGGCCAGACTAAAGAAAATTTCAGAAGCTCTTGCCTACGCACTTCAGTTTGAAACGGCTAAGCAGACATCCAGAACTCAGGCAAGACTTCGAAGAACAAACTATGTACCAGAAGTCAGCAATCCAAATGATAATTTGACAACAGTAATACAACAGCTACAAGAAATCCTACGTCAAAAACAAGTAGATGGAGACAACAAAAGCATGACCTTCCGTCGAAGAAATAGAATCCTGTGTTGGAAGTGTGGTGAAGAGGGGCACATTCAAAGAAATTGTACCAGATCGAATGCCCCTGCAAGTAATCCGGAAAACTCCCAGTAGCCAGCTTCAAGGGGCGAAAGCTGGCTAGGTGCTACCAAGCCCCATCAACAACAATAATTAGAGTATCCCGGCTGCAGAACAATGGCTCCAGCTTGGTAGTACCTGGAAATGTGTGCGGTCGGGACTGCGAAATGGTCTTAGATACGGGTTCCACACATACCATCGTGAAGCCGAACATCGTAGCTCACTGTAAAATATTCCGCCCTGTAAAGAATTACCTTTTGGAAACTGCTAATGGAGAAGTTATACCAGTTAAAGGCATACATGAAGCCAGAATAACCCTAGGAACAACAACGTTTATCCACGTCGTGTTTGTTGCCGACATCCTGGACGAAGTTATTCTTGGCCTAGACATTATGGAAAATCAGAAGTTTGTACTAGATCTTCCACAACGGGTACTACGAACCAATAATGAAGAGATCGTAATGAGATTACCACGGAGTAGTGAAGCTTCAATTCGAGAAGTTATCCTCACAGAAGATGTCATTCTACCGCCAAACTCAGAAAGCATCATACAAGCAAGGTTTGAAGACTCAGAAGAAGGTGAAATCGTTTTAGTCGAACCAGTAGAAAATTGTCCGTTATACGCTAAAGGAATTCTACCAGCAAGAACTTTGGCGCAAACCAAAAGAGACATGGTATTTGTCCGAATGATGAACCTAAAGGATTACCCTCAACAAGTCAAACAAGGTGACATAGTTGGTACCTGTCAACCTGCTAACATGATAGTTACCTCCACCTTAACTGCACCTGCAGGAATCCCCACAAGTAAATTACCTGATGCTCTGCAAGACCTGGTGATTTCATCAAAATCCTTGTTAGATCCAGTCCAGGTATCTATGTTAGAAGCACTTTTAAAAAGAAATCAAGATGTTTTCTCCGTATCTGAAAATGATTTGGGAAAAACCAGCGTAGTTCAACATCGGATAAACACCGGAGACGCCTCGCCAATCAAACAACCACCAAGGCGAATTCCTTTAGCCAAGAGAGATGAAGTCGAAAAGTTATTAGGAGACATGCAAAAACAAGGCATTATAGAGCCATCTCAGAGTCCATGGTCATCTCCAGTAGTCCTAGTCAAGAAGAAAGATGGTTCCACCAGATTTTGTGTTGACTTCAGAAGACTGAATGATGTCACGAAGAAAGACAGTTTTCCACTACCAAGAATAGACGATACCCTAGATACACTCACCGGATCAAAATGGTTTTCGACATTAGATCTAAAAAGTGGCTATTGGCAAGTGGAACTTCATCCGGAAGACAAGGAAAAATCTGCTTTTTCAACTGGAAACGGACTGTGGCAGTTTAATGTTATGCCATTTGGTTTATGCAATGCCCCCGCTACGTTTGAACGTTTGATGGAGTTGACATTACGGGGACTAACTTGGAAAACCTGCTTAGTATATCTAGATGACATAATAATTCTTGGAAAAACATTTGACGACCACTTGAAAAATGTTGAAGATATTTTTCAGAAGCTTAGATCCGCCCAGCTGAAGCTTAGTCCAAAGAAATGTCACCTTTTCCAGAAAGAAGTAAAGTACCTAGGGCATATAATTACCGAAGAAGGAGTAAAAACTGATCCAGAGAAGACTGAAGCTATCCAGAACTGGCCTGTACCAAAGAACAAGCATGAAATTAGAAGTTTTCTGGGATTGTGTACCTATTACAGACGGTTCATACATGGGTTTGCCGATATTGCAAGACCATTACATCGTCTTACGGAAAACAACAACAGCTACGAATGGACTGAAGATTGCCAAGCAGCTTTTGTACACCTAAAGAAAGCCCTGTGCAATCCCCCGGTGTTGTCATATCCACAACCAAATCAAACATTTATTGTGGACACTGATGCGAGCAACACTGCTATTGGTGGAATTTTGTCACAGATGCAAGATGGCCAAGAAAAAGTAATAGCCTATTTTAGCAAAGTCCTTTCCAAACCTGAACGAAATTATTGTGTCACCAGAAAAGAACTTTTGGCTATTGTTAAATCCCTAGAGCATTTTCATAAATACCTGTATGGCCAGAAATTCCACCTAAGAACGGACCATGCATCACTTAAATGGTTGCTTCAGTTCAAGAACCCTGAAGGTCAGATAGCACGATGGCTACAACGCATTCAAGAATATGATTTCAAAATTGAACATCGAAGGGGACTGAACCATAAGAATGCTGACGCTTTATCAAGACGACCTTGCCCGGATGATTGTAAACACTGCAGCAGACGAGAAGAACATGAAGATCCTGATGAATTTCACTGCCGAAGAACACGTCTCCAGTGCTCTCAAGAATGGGATCCTAAAATCTTGGCCAAAGAACAACTAGAAGATCCCGATCTTGGAGACATTATCAAACTTAAGACAGAAAATTTGGAAAGACCGCCATATCAGAAAATAGCCTCCAAGTCTCCAAGACATAAGGGGTACTGGGCCATATGGGACTCTTTGATTATTAAAGATGGCCTATTACAAAGGGTCTGGGAAAGTTCTGACGGCAAAACCCATAAACATCAGATAATCCTACCAACCAAAAGGATCCCTGAAGTATTGCAAGCCTTGCATAATGGTGTAGGAGGTGGCCATTTCGGAGTTATGAAGACTCTTGAAAAGGTTCGAGAAAGGTTCTACTGGCTGGGAAGCCGTGCAGACGTAAAAGACTGGTGCAGAAGGTGTAAGGACTGCGCTTCCAGCAAGGGACCCAAAACACGAAGCCATGGCAAGATGAAGCAATACAATGTAGGGGCACCTTTTGAAAGAATTGCCATAGACATAGCAGGGCCATTTCCAGTTAGTAAATCAGGGAATCGCTATATCTTGGTAGCGATGGATTACTTCAGTAAATGGCCAGAAGTCTACCCAATCCCAAATCAAGAAGCTATAACTGTTGCCGATGTATTATTTCAACAATGGATTTGTCGCTATGGAGTTCCTAGAGAAATACATTCCGATCAAGGCAGAAACTTTGAGTCCGATCTTTTCAAGAACCTTTGTAATCTCCTGGGAATCCATAAAACAAGAACAACACCTCTTCATCCCCAGTCCGATGGCATGGTAGAGCGGTTTAACAGAACACTTGATAACTACCTGAAAATTAAAGTAAATGACCAACAAAGTGACTGGGATAACTGTATACAGCCGTTTTTATTAGCATACCGCTCCGCAATTCACGAGACTACTGGCGAAACACCTGCTAAAATCATTTTCGGAGCGGAAATATGTCTTCCAGTTGACTTGCTTACAGGACGACCTTCCACCAATGAAGAACCAGCAGAAGACTATGTAAGTCAACTAAGTAAACAGCTACAGAGGATACATGAAGAGGTGCGTACCAAGTTACAAAAAGGAAGTGACCGTATGAAATCCCGCTATGACTTGAAAGCTAACCATCAGGGATTTGTCGTCGGTGAAAAAGTTTGGTTATACAATCCAAGAAGAACCAAGGGGCGTTCACCGAAACTACAGAAGTCATGGGAGGGACCATATAAAGTGGTGACACGGCTTAATGATCTGGTGTACCGTATACAGAAGAGTCCACAGGCAAAGATGAAAGTAGTACATCTAGAAAGGCTAAGCCGTTATCAAGACAGTGAAGATACTTGATCGAGACGATCAAGACTTGGAAGGGGGCAATGTTACAGACTTTCAAAAATGTGTTTAGGTTATAGAATTTTAGAGAGTTAGGATCATTTAATTTAGTTTGTTAATTTATTTAAATAATTTACCTTAATTTTTCCAAGTTCTTTCATCACTTTCGAAGGTTTCCGAAAACGCCCGAATTATCTATTAATAACTTTTATGCCATCATGTACTATGGAATTTTCACGATATTTCTCGAATATTCTAGATCATTCTTTACTCTTCCACCATACTATAAAAGGGCGACGGGAAACTTCGGATCGGTCAGTATAAATTCAACTTTTGTGTTGTAAACTTCGAGACATTGACAAGAGTAGATTTTGTCCACCTCCTAAATTTTTTCGCATTTGTTTAGAAACACCCTGTATATACCCATATTGGTTATGAATATATGTGCCTATTAGTAGCTCTTATAATGGAAGGTAATTAATTACATGTTATTATTTTATTTGTCACTCTCACAGTGACAAAATAATTAAAATCAAAATAATATTTTCTTTCTTTACATCTGTTTATGAGTATATCCGCATATTGTTGATATCTTAAAACCAGCAATAATTGATGTATAGTGTGTTACACAAATTTTGATATAGAATTTATTATTATTAGAGTCAAAATATGTTAAAATATACTGGGTGGTCATTTAAAAAATCTACTTAACAATGAAAATTCCATTTTGAGATACCTTGTATGTTAAATAATATTGTCAGTAAAATAAGTGTCGGTGAGTCCGTTTCCACATCGGTACTTTTTCTTAAGTTTATTTCGTATAAAGAGAGTTGGGATACCCTGCATCTTATTATCTTAATAATAAATAATTATGTATATTATGTATTGCTTCTTATAAGTGTTTTATTTACTTTTATATTTCAATTATCTTGTCCCAGGGGCTTTAATGATTGCAAATGTTTTTATAGGGACCATTTTAATGAGTTCTTGGTAATATCTGTCATAATAAAAAAATCATTATACCAATTACTTTCAAAGTTATTCATGAAAACCGACTTCCAGTGGCATACTTTAAGGGCACATATCTCAAGTGAAGAAGGACTAGAAAAAAATATTTTAAGACATTAACTTCTTATTATTTTACATTAATTTGTTATTGCCTATTACAAATCTTGAATAAAAAAGACTTTTATATCCAGCAAAAATTTTTCTAATGATATTTTAAAATGAAATTAAAAAATATATATAAAAGTTAGTGATTTGTGCCAAAAACTTGAAAAATTGCTTTAATTTCTACAACAGCAAACTTAAAAAAAACATTTTCCCTAGTCTTGGCATAGGAGCCTCTAAAATTTAATTCACTGGCTTAGAGTTATTGGGTTCTATGTTACAATTTGGCCAATTTGCAGATAATGTGTCCCCAAAGTTAATGAAACATATACTTCAAGTCACTATGAGTTACAAGATCATATGTTGTTTTGTTAATAAAATATTAGCCACTATAACATACAACTGTGTAGAAATAGCTCCTACTATAAGTTAGAAAGTTTTATGTACCCCATAGAACCTAGCTAGCTCATTTTGTAACACAGAACCTTATAACTCTAAGCCAGTGATATGTAGAAGTTAGACCCCGAAAACGTGTTGATCGGTGATAATAACATTAATCGAACTTTTCTTACGATTCTTGCCAAAACCTGAGAATCAATCACACGGTTCTACGATTTTAACCTTTTCCGTAATAAACTGATGAGTGAAAGATGATAATTGATCAATTATTTGCTAAAATTCTCCACAAAATAATTTTATCTTCAAGGAACTTAACCCTCTTTCAATATTTCAATTTTGGGTTTTTTAGCATCAGACATACTCTTTACAGCCTTATTAATTTTATCACTTGCTATTTTTCGAAGTAATCTGCCATTCTTTAATCAAATAATCATGATTATTGAAAAGTAAATATAACCTCTGAAAAATTTCCAAACATTGATATAATCTACAACTCGTGAAAAACGTCGATACCGATTTGAATTTATGGCGCGGTTTTTAAAATCTCTCCACTAGCGACTGTGGCGCCATACCAATTTGCACCTTTCGGATTACCACTTTTTAATACATTCAGATGGTTATCCTCCCCTCCACCATCCATACATGTGACAAGACAGTTGAAAGACAGTTATTTAAAAGGTTAGGAAACGCACTGGTTGTGTTTGAGGTTACGGTTTGTCGTGTAACTTACTTTCTTATATGTCCGGTAATATGTCCTGATAAAGTATTAAAATTAATTTTTACAGAATTTTGTAACAACTTTTACTTAATTATACTTGGTATGACAAATAGATTAAATTGTTAAAGAAAATATTTATTTGTAAAATTCTAATTTGGGTTTTGTTAAAAAAAATTATTAAGTAAGAATTTACAGTTAGTAAAAGTTGTATTTTAATTTGGTATGCATTTATTTTGAAAATTGGTAAAATTTCTTTTTTTATTAACTTTTGTTTAGAATCCATTATATTAAAAGAATTGTAATATTAATTATAATTTGAATTTTGTATTTATTATTTGCTGCAAGAAAGTTTTAAAGAGTCAATAATAAAATTTTGAACTTCCCTGCCAATAAACAGAAATGTGTAAAAGAGAACGGCGTTATGTGCCTATTTAGCATAGTGAAACATAGTTTTGGAAAAATTGTGATTTCTTCATTTTATTTAGGAATTTATACTTGAAAGAGAGGAAACATTGTGTCGGTTTCTGAAATTTTTATCAATATCGATTAGATTTGAATATATTTCGCTCAAATGCTCAATATCAGTTCTTTTATTCATTGTGTTAGGAGTTTGCGCAATGTGCACCATTTCTTGAAAAAGGCGTTTTTATAATTCTTTTGTATTGCCAAAATCTTAGTCTCACCATAATCAATGTTATGCAACGTATTATTTGCATGAGTTGCCAGAGCACATCTCTCCGGGTGCAGTCTACAGTCACTTCTGTGGGAAGTTATTCTTCCAGATAGTGGTCTTGATGTTTGGCCTATATATATTAGGTCACATTCTGCGCAAGGGATACTGTAAACTACATCCGACAGGGATTGTAACGGTGTTTTATCTTTGACTTTAGAGTGCAACGACCCTATTTTAAGGACTGTTTTGTTTGCAATTTTTATATTATTATTAAATTTTAATAAGTGAGGCAGTCTTTTCGACGTTTCTCTAATGTAAGGTAAGGTATTGAAAGAGCAATTGTTTGAGGTTTGTTGTGTAATGTTATCGTTAGTTTCGTTATTCGGGAGGTTATCTTGATTTATAGAGGGTAGAGGAACCATTGGTTTGGTCTTCTTTTTCCATTGTGAATTGTATATAAGGGGATCGTAGCTGTTTAGAGTTTCTACTATCTCCTCAAGTCGTCCCTAGGAAGTGCTAAATTATGTCTGACATATTTTTTAAGAAAAAAACATTAAATGGAAAGAACTGGTAAGACTGTGTCTAGCAAATCATCATTACGTAAGCTGCCAAAATAGGTGAGATTAAAGAGGCACATAACGCCGTTCTCTTTACACATTTTTGTTTACTGGCAGGAAAGTTCAAAAATTTTATAATTGACTCTTTAAAACTTTCTTGCAGCAAATAATAAATACAAAATTCAAATTATAATTAATATTACAATTCTTTTAATATAATGGATTCTAAACAAAACTTAATAAAAAGGAAATTTTACCAATTTTCAAAATAAATGCCTACCAAATTAAAATACAACTTTTACTAACTTTAAATTCTTACTTAATAAGTTTTTTTTAACAAAACCCAAATTAGAATTTTACAAATAAATCTTTTCTTTAACAATTTAATCTATTTGTCATACCAAGTATAATTAAGTAAAAGTTGTTACAAAATTCTGTAAAAATTAATTTTAATACTTTATCGGGACATATTACCGGACATATAAGAAAGTAAGTTACACGACAAACCGTAGCCTCAAACACAACCAGTGCGTTTCCTAACCTTTTAAATAACTGTCTTTCAACTGTCTTGTCACATGTCAGATTAAACAGGTGGTTTGTGAATGAAACTGTTAATTCGAATTCGTTAATTAATTATGTAAATCTTAGCATAATTTTATCCGATTGCTTTCTCTTGGTGACTTCAGATTGTTCTTACGTCTTGCAATGTTAATAGTTTTAGTTTTTAATTGAAGGGGTAAGAACGAAAAGGGTCTACGTGACAATTTTTTAAAAAATGAGTTAATGGCAGATATCCATAGTTAAAACTAAAAATTACTTACTAGCAAAACGATCCAAGTGATTTTTAAATGTTCTGCGCCATCTCTTGAGTTGTAAAAAAACTAGGTTAACAGATGTGCTTTTTCAAGTAGTGGCAAAAGGATCCAAGCGCACTTAGACCGTTATGCCGCCATAAATATTTGAAATGTTTTCATTACTTAGATCGCTTCTTGTTAGTGTTCCACCTTGTTACTTGCAAATTTAGTGTAGTTTTCGAAGTGTAATATCAATTTTTAGTGTTTGGACATGACTACAGAAAAGAGAATTGCATCAGGTAAATTTCGAATTATCAATAATATAGTTATTAGGCTTTTTTAGTTTAAATTAAAACCTAACCTAAAATATTTTTAGGGGAGTATGCTATAGCTTAGATTTAGATAATAGTGAACAGGACCCCTTTGAAGCTGATGAGGATAGTGAATACTACCCATCTGAGGATTCCGATGGATCTACAGAGTGGGTTGAACCTGAAATTGGTATTCATGGTATGTTATTTTCATAATGCTAAGAAACAATAATAATAATGCTTGCTTTTTATTACAGTTACCCCAAAAAGTACAAAAAAAGGAAAAAGGACATGGGGAATTGGAAGAAGCAGAAAAGAAAGCGGGATAGATTAAGTGGTAATGCGTATGAGACTAGTAAGGGAAAAAAGATTAAGAAAAAAGTTTTAAAACCATATGACCATCGTTGCAGATATGAGTGTGACAAAATATCTGAAGCACAAAGAATGAATCTCTTCACTAAGTTTTATGAAATACAAACATACGATTTGCAAACGCAATATTTAGCATCTTGTATAAGTAAAACGAATGTAAAGCGACATAATAGTGGGGCAGTTTCACTTAAAAATTTGCAACAGTATTACGTCTTACGTCTTATGAACTTTAGAGTCTGCAAGGAGTATTTTCTTCGTACGTTTGATATATCCAATAGAAGACTCCGAATTGTTTGCCAAAAAAACTTCTGAAGGTATTACTGAACCTGACAAACGAGAATCTCACACTCCTTCAAACAAAATTAGCCCGAATATTCGCAATGATGTAATAAGCCATATAAAAATGTTTCCTCGCTATAAGGGCCATTATTCGAGGACTCAGAATAATAATACAAGTTATTTTCCAGAGGATTTAAATATAAAAAAATGCACTTGATGTATGTAGAATGGTGCAAAGAAACAAATAAAATACCTGTTAAAGAATCATATTACAGAAAAAAATTTCTGTACAGAGTTTAATTTAAAATTTCACAGACCCCATTCTGATACGTGCCATACATGTGACCGGTTGAATACTGTAATAAAAAATTCGGTCGATTTGGAAATTAAAACAAAAAGCAAAGTCGAATTAGAAATCCATCAAAGGAAAGTCGAAAGTGTAAAAAATGCCAAGAAATTAGACATAGAATATGGAAGAGAAAATCCAGAAAAAGTTTGTGTAGTATGTTTTGATCTTCAGAAAACGCTGCCAACTCCGCTACTTTCAACAAATAAAGTATACTATCTACGTCAGTTATGGACGTATAACTTCTGTGTCCATGATCTTATTAGTGGAATATCCTTTATGTATGTCTGGAATGAGACCATTGGCCAACGAGGATCTCAGGTAATTGGATCATGTCTTATTAAGGTAAAGCTACACTATACTTAGTCATTGTTTATTATTCATTTAATATTGTTTTTGCAGTACATAAAAGAATTGCCACCAACTGTCGAAGAACTGATTTGCTACAGTGACCAATGTGGAGGCCAAAATAAAAATAAGAACATTACCAAATTGTTTATGTTTTTGGTTCAAAGTACTACTTTGAAAATAATACACCATAAATTTTTTAAACCGGGACATTCCTATATGGAATGCGACCGTTCTTTTGCTCGAATTGAGAAAACAAAAAGCTATCTTTAAACATTTTTATTCCAGACTTTCTCGACTTTGATTACCTTCATAGGCTCATGTGTGATCCAAAAAAGACATGGAAAAGCGAGCAATAAAATGGCGAGAAATCGTGTGGTTTGAGTATAGACATGAACACTTCTTATTCTTTCTGTTCCATACAACGAGGAATCCAAATAATCATCTTGCTTTTTATTCTGAAAAGTGTTCGTTACTTAAAGCAGGTAGACCAAATTTATCTCTAAAAAATTTAAACCAACCACTTTATGCTGTCGTTTTGAAAATTCCATACGCTAAGTGGGAGAATCTTATTCAGCTGTTGCCTTTTATTTCCCCAGTACATCATACCTTTTACCAAAATATCGCCCATCAACCCAAAAAGAAGAAAAATGCAAAAGAAAGTAAGCCAACGACGGAAACTCAAATGGAGGAAAATGTCCAAGAAGACAATAATATTGAAGATCTTGACCCCTACTCTGATTATGAAGATTAATGTTTTTTTATAATGTTTACTATTAGAATAAAGTTTTTTTTATGAAAAAATAGTTTTTTTTATGAAAAATATAGTCTTTTTCTAAAAAAAAATAAAACCAAAGGGGTCTAAGCGACTTTTTTAAATCAAGCATTTAACAAAATTTGTAAAACATTATTAAAAAAATTAAACATATTGTACGCTCTTTTTCCCTGAAAGCCTCATATGAAATGTTTTTACAGATTTTACAATAATCAATTAATTTTAACATTCAATATCTCCAAACAAACATAACGGCGCTTAGATCCTTTTGGTTCTTACCCCTTCAATTATGAACATCATATGAAATAACCTCAACAAAGATGTAAGTTCGTAACATTCTTTGCTTAAATTGTATAACCTTACATCGTACTTTGTATCCATTTCAGTATCCTTGAAAATGGAAATAAACATTTTCGAAAGCTTGGAAAAACTTTAAAGAGTATTCTGTCTTTCATTTGCTGCAATCCCCAATATTTACAAGTTTGAATTCCAACTAATCAGCAACGATTACCTCTCTCTATTATATCAATAGGAATGGGGTTCTACCAGACCATCCGGACTGAATATGGAGACATTGCAGTGACAAACCTGAAAAATTGGTCCAAGAGCAAGATGAAGTTGGCGAGGGAGTATAATCGGAGAATTTTCTTACTACAATGTAAATTAACCGGCACAACACCACTACACATTCAGGCAGCCCTAACACCAGTCACAAAATTCTGCCACGCACAGGACCAGCACACGACCACGGACTTAGGTTTAAGGTTGGGAAACAAACTTTTAAATATCGATATAACTAACAAATAAAAAACAATAAATAATCTTGAGTCCGCTCTTGTGTCTTTAAAAATGAAATTATTTCTCTGACTAATGAAGCTATTTTTAACAATTTTGCTAGTAAACAGACACGTCAATATAACAGACTTTTTCCCAAAATTAAAACAAAAAATATCAACAAACTTAATTATTTAAAACAAAATAACTTTAACACAAAATTAAATACTAAAAAAATTGGATAAAAAATCTCACTGACATCGAGATCCCACAGGATGTTCTAAAATGTCTATCCTTGGGTCCAAAATTTAGCATAGAACCTTGCATAGGTAAAGATCTATCAATAAAAGATTTTCTTACTGATATTGAGTATATTTTGTCTCAAAATGATAACTTACAACAACGAACAATTCTTACAGCAAAAGCCACAAATATTCTCACTAATTACATAAATAAAGACACCATGGTAAACTCTTTTACCAATCCTTATATAATAAATCTAAAAAATTCTTAAAAGAAAACCAGGATCTTATTTTTACAAAATCAGACAAACATTACAACACCTTTCCAATGAACTTATAACTAACGATTCATCATACACACAAATTCGTAGTGACCCCACGTTGCAAATACAAAAAAGTCGAACACTTTGGTGAGGGTTCTGTTCGATGCGAAGCAAATAGATAAGGTAACAAAACTTAAACTAACCAGCTATAAAAGCATAACACCAAAATTTTATGCATTACCGAAAACTCACGTAAACCTACTTTATCAGTACGACCCATAGTGGCCTCTATACAAGCTCCTACAGAGCTCATTGCTTCGTTTCTGACAGAAATTCTTACCAGAGCATATGATTTTAATAATGATTATTATATGAAGGACTCTTTTGAGGTTGCAGAAACTTTTAATAATAAAATACTTCCCTGAAAATCATGTTATTGCAAGCCTCGATGTAGTGTCTCTTTTTAGCAATGTGTACCTTAACGCAGTACATAGAGCCATTTATAAGAATTGGTTAAGAATTAGCAATTGTCGTAGGATAAACCAAGATACCTTTATTGAATTAATTAATTTTCTTTTTGATAACACTTATTTTTCTTTCGACAACAAATTTTATAGACAAACTTTTGGCACTCCTAGGGGGAGCCTCTATCTCACCTATTTTGTCAGCTTACGTAATGTATGATTTGCTAGACACAGTCATACCGGTTCTTTCATTTAATGTTTTTTTCTTAAAAAAATATATCGATGACAGAATTTTAGCACTTCCTAGGGACGGACTTGAGGAGATAGTAGAAACTCTAAACAGCTACGATCATATATACAATTCACAATGGAAAAAGAAGACCAAAACCAATCGGTTCCATTTTTGGATACCAGACTTATCCGGACCAATGATAATAAAATTGTCACAGATTGGTACCGTAAACCTTGTAGTTCAGGAAGATTCCTAAACTACCACTCATACCATAAACATTCCATAAAAGTGAATTTGGTAAAACAAATGAAAGAAAGAGTTTTGAAAGTCTCTCATCAGTCGTTCCATGGCAAGAATCTTAGAATAATTTTTAATCTTTTTTCAGACAATTCATACCCAAAAACACTTTTAAATAAGATTTTGTTTAGTACACCATCCATTTTACCACAACAAAATAACAGAAGGTCAATACTGACAGATGTCAGTGATGAACTTTTCTCCTCTCTGGATCGCCAAGAGTTGTCTCAAAATGTCAACATTTCACATAATATAAATAACGAAATTATAGTAGAACCCTCTATAAATCAAGATAACCTCCCGAATAACGAAACTAACGATAACATTACACAACAAACCTCAAACAATTGCTCTTTCAATACCTTACCTTACATTAGAGAAACGTCGAAAAGACTGCCTCACTTATTAAAATTTAATAATAATATAAAAATTGCAAACAAAACAGTCCTTAAAATAGGGTCGTTGCACTCTAAAGTCAAAGATAAAACACCGTTACAATCCCTGTCGGATGTAGTTTACAGTATCCCTTGCGCAGAATGTGACCTAATATATATAGGCCAAACGTCAAGACCACTATCTGGAAGAATAACTTCCCATAGAAGTGACTGTAGACTGCACCCGGAGAGATGTGCTCTGGCAACTCATGCAAATAATACGTTGCATAACATTGATTATGGTGAGACTAAGATTTTGGCAATACAAAAGAATTATAAAAACGCCTTTTTCAAGAAATGGTGCACATTGCGCAAACTACTAACACAATGAATAAAAGAACTGATATTGAGCATTTGAGCGAAATATATTCAAATCTAATCGATATTGATAAAAATTTCAGAAACCGACACAATGTTTCCTCTCTTTCAAGTATAAATTCCTAAATAAAATGAAGAAATCACAATTTTTCCAAAACTATGTTTCACTATGCTAAATAGGCACATAACGCCGTTCTCTTTTACACATTTCTGTTTATTGGCAGGGAAGTTCAAAATTTTATTATTGACTCTTTAAAACTTTCTTGCAGCAAATAATAAATACAGAATTCAAATTATAATTAATATTACAATTCTTTTAATATAATGGATTCTAAACAAAACTTAATAAAAAAGAAATTTTACCAATTTTCAAAATAAATGCATACCAAATTAAAATACAACTTTTACTAACTTTGAATTCTTACTTAATAATTTTTTTTTTTAACAAAACCCAAATTAGAATTTTACAAATAAATCTTTTCTTTAACAATTTAATCTATTTGTCATACCAAGTATAATTAAGTAAAAGTTGTTACAAAATTCTGTAAAAATTAATTTTAATACTTTATCGGGACATATTACCGGACATATAAGAAAGTAAGTTACACGACAAACCGTAACCTCAAACACAACCAATGCGTTTCCTAACCTTTTAAATAACTGTCTTTCAACTGTCTTGTCACATGTCAGATTAAACAGGTGGTTTGTGAATGAAACTGTTAATTCGAATTCGTTAATTAATTATGTAAATCTGAGCATAATTTTATCCGATTGCTTTCTCTTGGTGACTTCAGATTGTTCTTACGTCTTGCAATGTTAATAGTTTTAGTTTTTAATTATGAACATCATATGAAATAACCTCAACAAAGATGTAAGTTCGTAACATTCTTTGCTTAAATTGTATAACCTTACATCGTACTTTGTATCCATTTCAGTGGCGGACTAAAGGGGGGCGGAAGGGGCGGCCCGCCCCGGGCCTCCAGTCCGGGGGCCTCCAACGAAGAAAGAAAAGGTCGTCGAGATTTTTATTAACGAGCAAAAAAAGGTCTCTCCAACAAACAATAGCATCGATCATTGTCATAGAATATTTCGGAAATTTCTAACGAATCAAGCAAAGACATCAAAATTGTCGTGTTTATTAGTATGACAGTGATGGAACATCTGGCAACGCTGCCTGCGACACTTAACTATTTGAAACTCTCGGGGAATACCCATCGGAGTGGAAGAATCCCCGACAATTTGCTTTAGAGAATTTCATGTTAACGCTATATTTATTTGATTCTTTGTTACAAATTACTGAAATTACTTAAAGCTTGATTAAAATTACTTCGTGCTTAACGTAGTTGTATAATTTCGTTTTTGTTGTGGCGTGTTAAGTCAGTTCAAAGTTTAGGTTAAATAGTGACTGTGTTATCATAGCTATCTAGGAAATTCCCAACAAGCTGAACAAGCAACAAGTAAGTAGATAATAGATATATCTACAGTCACAGTATTATAAGTAAGTTATTATTTTCTTCGTGATTTCACTGATTTCATGAACATGATGGTACAGGGGTGTTTCACCATAAATGGACTCCCCATTTACTTTTTTATAAAATTTGGAATTAAGAGAAAATTGGTTTATACAGCGTGTCTCACTTTTCATGACTCCCATATTGTAGCTCCCTTTATTAGTAACACGATTTTTGCAAAATTTTGGTTGACAATACTTACCCATCAGATGATCATGACGCCCGAAGAAAATGAAATTTTCACCAGTGGCGTTCGTTGGTATAATATAAAGAATAGCAATTTTTTAAGAAAAAAATATAAGTAGGCAATTTTTAAATGGTCTGAAAATCTCATATTGTTGTTTAGCATCATAAAAAAAAAACCTATACCAAATATGAAAATAATAGCATACAGGGTGTTGACGTAATTAATGATTAAAACTAACCTATTATGTAGCACTATAAAATTAATTATAACATACAATTTTTCGAATAGCAATGTCAGATTTCTTTTTTAGTTCAATCACTATGGAAACGCTCATGGCACATCGACGTTTTTCATAAAGAATAATATACGACACCAAATAATTCAAGATTCAAGCATTTAGTGCTATAATAAGTTCGTTTTAGTTATTAGTTACGTCAACACCCTGTATGCTATTATTTTCATATTTGGTATAGGGGTATTTTTGATAATGCTAAACAACAATATGCTATTTTCAGACCAATTAAAAATTGCCTGATATATTTTTCTTCAAAATAGGGCGTTTTTTTATTAGGTATAGCAACGAACGCCACCGGTAAAAATTAAATTTTCTTCTTGCGTCATCAAAAAATCGTATTACTAATAACGGAGCTACAATATGGGAGTCATGAAAAGTGAGACACGCTGTATAAACACCCTGTACCTATTTACGTAGATGGAAAGAAATTCAACAATAAAAATTACTATTAGGTACTTATGGTAAAATAGAGCTTTTCGCCTTTTTTGATCATTTTCAAAGCGAAATACGAGACTGAATTTGAAAATTATTTTTCATTTCGAACAGGCAACAGGCCCGGATTTAGGAATTTGGCGCCCCCAAACAATTTGAAGAAATAAATTAGTTACAATCACCATTATGTATAATTATTATTGGTTTTGAAAGAAAATATTTTTACGTCTTGATTTTTGGATCGAAAAGTTTTTAATAATGTCATGACAATTACAAATCTAACTCTACAGCTAACAAAGCGAGTGTGTTCAATTCAAGCGTTGCACTCCGTTGCAGCTACTTTTGAATTTTGATCCCATTTTGTTGGAACGTAATCCAACAATTCCAACAAAATAAGCAAAAATCTTCAAATCGAATGTTCCAATATTGACACTATTGCATAGGCGCCCGCAGGGGTCATTTGTCACCCTGGGAATTAAATTCTTTTGTTTTTGGTCGTCAACAAAAATTCAGACGACATTTTCTTTTTGGTCGGTTTGTTAGCAAAGACATGTCTTTGGTCGCCTACATCGCCTTTTCAGTAAATCGGGACTGCAGACATGAGCTGTTACCAAAATAATTCCACTTTTTTTTATTGAAAAGAATTCACCCATCTGGCTCTCAGAAAAGAAAGCTAAAAGCAAAGGCTGAAGAAGCTAAATCGCTGGCTGGATCTTTATCCAAATTCCTTTCTGCTCTTGGAGAAATGAAAGATGGCGAAGGAAGGAGTGATAAAACTGTTGAATCTGGCTCCGATGGACAAACAAATGATATTATTGGGACTACAAACAGTGCAAACCCAAGTGAAAAGTCTGCTGCATGTAATTTGATTGAAGACTTCGACCTAAGTGACACTGGAAAAGAATATGACAAAAATAGTAATGATGAGAAAATTACTGAAAAGGAACATGTTTCTGATCTTTTCAACTCTTCTTCATGCAATGATACTGCACACTGGCAAATGCCTGTTCCAGATCATATTAGAATTATGATTATCGAAAAAGGCAGTGAACTATATCAAAACAAGGAGGGGCCTTTTGAATCGATAGAAAGACCAGGTGAACACACTAAGGGAACACATCGTTGTTTAAATTCGTCGTGGTTTTACTCAGAATTGAACGAAACTAAATATTTAAGGAAATGGATGCTATACTCACCATCAACAAAGAAATTGTACTGTTTTTGCTGCCGATTATTTGCATCTGAGGGAGATACCAACATAAATAAATTTATTTCTGGCTTCTGTCAGTGGTGGAAATTAAATCCAAAAATATCACAACATGAATCATCGCCTGAACACCTAACAAATTTAGAAAAATGGAAAACACTCTTTATGGGCCTGAAACTCAATAAAACTATCGACAAAAATAATCAGAAGATTTTTACCGAAGAAACTAAGAAATGGAGAAATATTTTACATCGTCTTTTGGATATTACACTATTTTTAGCACAGCAGAACCTTGCTTCCGCGGCCATCGCGAAGATGTTTCTTCCGAAAACAGAGGAAATTTTTTAGAATTGGTGCACTTGATGGCGAAATATGATCCAGAATTGAAAGAGCATTGCTTAAAACTTGAACAGTCTACGGGTGGGGCAAAGAGAGTACCTTCTTACTTGTCAAAAGGGATACAAAATGAATTTATTTTTAGTTTGGGGGAACATGTTAAGGAAAAAATTATTGCAGATATAAAAAGGCTAAGTACTATGGAATAATTTTTGATAGCACTCCCGATGAAAGCAGAACTGATCAAATGAGTCAAATAATTAGATACGTTCATGTCGAAGATGACACTGTGAAGTTCGGGAATCCTTCTTAGGGTTTTTTGTATGTCGGGAAAGACTGCAGAGGATATGTCAAAAGATATTCAACAGCGGCTGGAAAAGGATGGGCTGGATATTGCGTTGTGTAGAGCTCAAGGTTATGATAATGCCGCTTCTATGTCAGGTGTACACGGAGGAGTCCAGCGAAAAATCCGTGAAGTCAATCCAAAAGCTCTGTTCAGTCCCTGTGCTAATCATTCCTTAAATCTTTGTGGCGTCCATGCATTCTCATGCGTTCCCTCTAGCGTCACCTGTTTTGGAACTGTAGAAAAGTTATATTCATTCTTCTCGTCCTCTACACATCGATGGGAATTACTTTTAGAAAAAACTGGAAAAAGTTTAAAACGTTTGTCTGATACTCGCTGGAGTGCTCATTTCGATGCAATAAAAGTTATAAAAGAAAATGTGGAAACAATTGTGAGCACTTTGGAAGATATGCAAGATCCATCCAAAGCAAACCTTGATACAAGATCAGCAGCAAGCTTGCTCCTTCCAGCTATATGTGATTTTACCTTTTTGACTTACATTAAATTTTGGCATACGGTACTGGAGGAAGTAAATTTAGTCCAACACTATTTACAGTCTCCGAAAATGACTTTGGATAAAGGACTCATCAAACTAAAAAGCCCTGAATGAGTTTCTAGTGACGGAACGAAATACAATTATAGACAATGCTGTAACTTTTGGCACTAAAATATGCAATGATATGGATATTAACATTGACCGTCGAGGAAGAAGAAGGATAAAAAAACATTGCCTGGTGAACTAGCTCATGATGTTGGATTGTCAATTCAAGAAGAAGTTCGTCGATCGATGTTTGAATGCATCGACCGATTTATACAGGAATTGTCGCGACGATACACGGCCATGAAGGAAATCAACAAACATTTCCAAATTGTTGATACAAAGTTTATGCTTGAAGCTTCCGATGACGCCCTGGCTCTAGCACTGGACAATCTGGTAGAAATTTACGATGAGTTTGATAAGGAACAGGTGCTGCCAGAAATAAAAAAGGTATCGTAGGCATTTACATGCAACCGATACAAGTATGGACGCTGCTAGTAGATGGACAGCCCAAGAAATCCTTCAATTTATAACTAAATGGGACTTCAGTGAATCATTACCCTGAGTTGCATCATGCGAGAGAAGTTTTTCTAAATTGAAACTAATCAAAAATTATCTTCGATCTACGATGAATCAAGAACGGCTAGTCAATCTGGCCATTCTGTCAATTGAAAGAAAAGTTTCAAAAGAAATAGATTTCAACGATGTTATTGAGAAGTTTAGTAAAATGAAGGCACAAAAACATCTGAAATAGTTACTGAAAATGATAAATATAATTAATATAAAATACATTACTACCTCGATCTGATATAATAATTTGTAAGAGCTTTGTTTTCAGATATGAAATAAAACTTACTTTCTACTTCTATTATTCATTATTTCTTTTGATTATTTCTGCTGGTCACTTTACTGAATTTTGATTCTAACTTTCTAACCGATCCCATCTTTATACATTACTATTGTTACTAAGATGCAAGTTCAAAATTAATGCCAGTGACGATTACCAATAAGCATACATAAAAACTTGTGAATTATTAGTTTCTTATTAGCTCAACACGTGCATTAGTTTAGTATGGTAATGGTTAAATTTCGACTTGAGCATTGTGTAGTGTGTACACACATTATAAATACTTGATTCTGTTTGTCAGCCATTACATCTATATTATTTATTTTTTACAAAATATGCACTAGAAATACTTCATTTTCTAAGCACGCCATGGCGGGGGGCAGGGGCCTAATTTAAATTTGCCGCCCCGGGCATCCGACGGGCTTAGTCCGCCACTGATCCATTTCAGTATCCTTGAAAATGGAAATAAACATTTCCGAAAGCTTGGAAAAACTTTAAAGAGTATTCTGTCTTTCATTTGCTGCAATCCCCAATATTTACAAGTTTGAATTCCAACTAATCAGCAACGACTACCTCTCTCTATTATATCAATAGGAATGGGGTTCTACCAGACCATCCGGACTGAATATGGAGACATTGCAGTGACAAACCTGAAAAATTGGTCCAAGAGCAAGATGAAGTTAGCGAGGGAGTATAATCGGAGAATTTTCTTACTACAATGTAGATCAACCGGCACAACACCACTACACATTCAGGCAGCCCTAACACCAGTCACAAAATTCTGCCACGCACAGGACCAGCACACGACCACGGACTTAGGTTTAAGGTTGGGAAACAAACTTTTAAATATCGATATAACTAACAACCAAAAAACAATAAATAATCTTGAGTCCGCTCTTGTGTCTTTAAAAAATGAAATTATTTCTCTGACTAATGAAGCTATTTTTAACAATTTTGCTAGTAAACAGACACGTCAATATAACAGACTTTTTCACAAAATTAAAACAAAAAATATCAACAAACTTAATTATTTAAAACAAAATAACTTTAACACAAAATTAAATACTAAAGAAAATTGGATAAAAAATCTCACTGACATCGAGATCCCACAGGATGTTCTAAAATTTCTATCCTTGGGTCCAAAATTTAGCATAGAACCTTGCATAGGTAAAGATCTATCAATAAAAGATTTTCTTACTGATATTGAGTATATTTTGTCTCAAAATGATAACTCACAACAACGAACAATTCTTACAGCAAAAGCCACAAATATTCTCACTAATTACATAAATAAAGACACCAAAGTAAACTCTTTTTACCACTCCTTATATAATAAATCTAAAAAATTCTTAAAAGAAAACCAAGATCTTATTCTCACAAAATCAGACAAAGGTAACGTGACGGTCATTATGAGTAAAGAACATTACAAACACCTTTCCAATGAACTTATAACTAACGATTCATCATACACACAAATTCGTAGTGACCCCACGTTGCAAATACAAAAAAGGTCGAACGCTTTGGTGAGGGTTCTGTTCGATACGAAGCAAATAGATAAAGTAACAAAACTTAAACTAACCAGCTACAAAAGCATAACACCAAAATTTTATGCATTACCGAAAATTCATAAACCTACTTTATCAGTACGACCCATAGTGGCCTCTATACAAGCTCCTACAGAGCTCATTGCTTCGTTTCTGACAGAAATTCTTACCAGAGCATATGATTTTAATAATGATTATTATATAAAGGACTCTTTTGAGGTTGCAGAAACTTTTAATAATAAAATACTTCCTGAAAATCATGTTATTGCAAGCCTCGATGTAGTGTCTCTTTTTAGCAATGTGTACCTTAACGCAGTACATAGAGCCATTTATAAGAATTGGTTAAGAATTAGCAATTGTTGTAAAATAAATCAAGATACCTTTATTGAATTAATTAATTTTCTTTTTGATAACACTTATTTTTCTTTCGACAACAAATTTTATAGACAAACTTTTGGCACTCCTATGGGAGCTTCTATCTCACCTATTTTGGCAGCTTACGTAATGGATGATTTACTAGACACAGTCTTACCAGTTCTTTCATTTAATGTTTTTTCTTAAAAAATATGTCGATGACATAATTTTAGCACTTCCTAGGGACGGACTTGAGGAGATAGTAGAAACTCTAAACAGCTACGATCCTTATATACAATTCACAATGGAAAAAGAAGACCAAAACCAATCGGTTCCATTTTTGGATAGTTTGATATCTACTTCGCTAGCGCGCATTATTACCGTTATAACTTCCCCACTTATTTCTTAAGCATGCCGCCGAAAGGATTCGTTAGTACGTAAACAAACCCACGCGAGGTCATGTCCGCCAGAGCTAATCTCTTATAAATACCTTGTATTGTGGCCATTTTAATTGAAGATACTTTTTCGGTGTAAATCTGTGTGCCCTATAACTTCGAGTACCCAAAGGTGAGTATTGCAACTGTATTAATTTTGTTCTAATTACATGATAGGGTCATTATTTATACACATAAAATCATCGAAATTTTGTTAATAAATTTTATGGTTTTTTTGAAATTCGGTGATACGCGTCGTGGGGCGAGTTTGATCCACCCAGTGGGGCGACATTGATAGGTATCAAACTCGCCCAGCTTTTGAAAAAATTTATCTATTGACCGCGCTAATATCATTTATTGGCCTTTTTAGATGGTACGAAAGTACGAGCGCAAGCCAGGCACCCGGAACTATAGAAATTATACCAATGACCAATTAAATGAAGCAATTGGAAAAATATGTAACGATGAGCTTTCCATAAAAAGGCCTCAGAGCGATATAAAATACCATATGGGACTCTATATAATAGGTATCATGGCAAACACATAAAAAGTACTGGCGGCCAGACTGTTTTTACAAAACTTGAAGAAAGAGCTATACTTAATTCAGCTCTAAAATGCGCAGATTGGGGTTTTCCCCTTGATTTGTTAGAGATAAGGATGCTTGCAAAAAGTATCTCGATGGAAGAGGAAAAATGGTAGACCAATTTTCAAATAATCTACCTGGAAAAGATTGGGCTGTAAGTTTATTGGAACGCCATAAAGATCAAGTATCACAACGTGTTGCCGGAAATATAAAAAAGCCCGAGCGAAAGTTTCCAGAGAAACACTGTCAACTTATTTTGATAATTTGGAAGAAACTTTAAACAATGTTCCTCCCAGTAATATATTCAATTTTGATGAAACAAATGTTGGTGACGACCCCGGAAGGTTAAATATCCCGAAAATATCATCAATTATTCAAAGAGCTGCACATCTATAATGATTTGTGGATCTGCTGATGGAACTCTTCTTCCACCATACGTTATATATAAAAGCGAACATCTTTATAATACCTGGAAAGAAGGAGGACATAAGCGGATATCCATGCTGCACCAAAGCATGTTGCTCGCAAGGCTGTCGGTTTAATAGAACTTCACACGGTTGGATGGACGCTGTAACATTCGAAGATTGGTTTTCCTCGTCATTTCTTCCACATTCCAAACGTTTGGAGGGCAGGAAAGTGCTTATTGGCGACAACTTGGCATCTCATTTCAATGATCGTGTTCTAACCCAGTGTGAAGAAAACAATATAGCATTCGTCTGCTTAGTACCAAATTCTACGCATATTTGCCAACCACTCGATGTGGCATTTTTCAAACCCTTCAAGGTAGCGTGGCGAAATGTTTTAACAGCCTATAAAATTAAAAATCATAATTCTACCGGAATTGCCAAAGAGGTTTTTCCGTCTTTACTAAAAGCTGCAATAGAAAAAATGGACATGGTTAAGACTCAGAGTAAAGACAAACCTGGAGGTTAACGAGCAGGTGTAAAAGGAATATTATAAATGGTTTTTATGCCACTGGTATATTCCCTATTAACCGTTATAAAGTTTTGGACAAAATTCCGGATTTAAATCATAATCCAGAACAAGAAATCAACGATACATTAGGTGAGCTATTGCCAGAAAAAAGGTATGGAAGTAATGATAATACGGAAAGGGTTAGACAAAAAAGACAAAGACTCAATGTTATACCGGAAAAAAGTGTTAGCACGAGAGCTCCCGGAGAAATAAGCGATAGTGAAGAAGAAGAGGTAGACCATGTTACGGCTGAGACTAAAGAAAGGGAGGAGGTTGTTGATAAAAGTTTAGAGGAAATAGAGTATATACAACCTGATAAAGATTTGTTGAAGCCCGAAACATTCATCCTAGCCAAGTTTTTGCTGGGAAAAGAAAGTCAACATGTTTCAAATATGTCTGCAAGATTTTAACGCAATTTTCAGATACTGAAGTCAATGTAGTTGGTTTCAAGTCTACAAATCCTGAACGGTCTAAATTTAAGTTGGTGGAAAATGATCTTAGTACAATCCCCGAAGCTGATATAATAGCAGTTATAGCAGACCCTGTTAGGATCGATGGCAATGAATATGAATTTCCCGCTACAGTGGATGTTAAAGAACTGTAATTTTGTTTGAGTTACCTACCAGAATTACTATTTTGTTTACATCATTTTTTTTTAATAAAAATAAGTTACCTTGACCTACCTATTGAAATATTGTTATGTTCATTTGTTTCCTGTAAATAACTAAGTTACTACTACTACTAATAAATATCATTTAAATAAAAAGGATTGCGATGCTATCAATCTCACCCCACATATCAACCTCGCCCCAATAATAAGATCTTTCATACAGAAAAATCTAGTGAGCCAAATCGAAAACGGGGCGAGATTGACTTATTACGTTCGAAGACACTTAGTCTAATGCAATTTCAAAGGGGGTATCAAACTCGCCCCATTCCGTGGGTAAGGTTGATATGACCTAATATATTTTTTTTTGTTCTTATTCCTCCATTTTTTTTGTGTGTCGAGTTACCAAATAACTCCCATGATATAACCACATAATATGGCATTTTTAAAATAATTAGAAAATCAATTGGAAAATTTTTATCCCAAAAATATTTTTGAAACCAAACAAAACAGTCCTTAAAATTAGGGTCGTTGCACTCTAAAGTCAAAGATAAAACACCGTTACAATCCCTGTCGGATGTAGTTTACAGTATCCCTTGCGCAGAATGTGACCTCAATATATAGGCCAAACATCAAGACCACTATCTGGAAGAATAACTTCCCACAGAAGTGACTGTAGACTGCACCCGGAGAGATGTGCTCTGGCAACTCATGCAAATAATACGTTGCATAACATTGATTATGGTGAGACTAAGATTTTGGCAATACAAAAGAATTATAAAAACGCCTTTTTCAAGAAATGGTGCACATTGCGCAAACTCCTAACACAATGAATAAAAGAACTGATATTGAGCATTTGAGCGAAATATATTCAAATCTAATCGATATTGATAAAAATTTCAGAAACCGACACAATGTTTCCTCTCTTTCAAGTATAAATTCCTAAATAAAATGAAGAAATCACAATTTTTCCAAAACTATGTTTCACTATGCTAAATAGGCACATAACGCCGTTCTCTTTACACATTTCTGTTTATTGGCAGGAAAGTTCAAAATTTTATTATTGACTCTTTAAAACTTTCTTGCAGCAAATAATAAATACAAAATTCAAATTATAATTAATATTACAATTCTTTAATATAATGGATTCTAAACAAAACTTAATAAAAAAGAAATTTTACCAATTTTCAAAATAAATGCATACCAAATTAAAATACAACTTTTACTAACTTTAAATTCTTACTTAATAAGTTTTTTTTTAACAAAACCCAAATTAGAATTTTACAAATAAATCTTTTCTTTAACAATTTAATCTATTTGTCATACCAAGTATAATTAAGTAAAAGTTGTTACAAAATTCTGTAAAAATTAATTTTAATACTTTATCGGGACATATTACCGGACATATAAGAAAGTAAGTTACACGACAAACCGTAACCTCAAACACAACCAGTGCGTTTCCTAACCTTTTAAATAACTGTCTTTCAACTGTCTTGTCACATGTCAGATTAAACAGGTGGTTTGTGAATGAAACTGTTAATTCGAATTCGTTAATTAATTATGTAAATCTTAGCATAATTTTATCCGATTGCTTTCTCTTGGTGACTTCAGATTGTTCTTACGTCTTGCAATGTTAATAGTTTTAGTTTTTAATTATGAACATCATATGAAATAACCTCAACAAAGATGTAAGTTCGTAACATTCTTTGCTTAAATTGTATAACCTTACATCGTACTGTGTATCCATTTCAGTATCCTTGAAAATGGAAATAAACATTTCCGAAAGCTTGGAAAACTTTAAAGAGTATTCTGTCTTTCATTTGCTGCAATCCCCAATATTTACAAGTTTGAATTCCAACTAATCAGCAACGTATAAAGGCTACTTTCTCACCTCGAAAGTAGATTTTGTACCATACCAAGTCACCTCATATATACCGTTCCCACCTCAACATTTTGAGGTGACAACGATTTACCATATTTCTTCCATGAGTTGTTTCAACATTCCGTCAGATGGCGTTTTACGAAAAATGTGCCTGAGGTGGGATCGCATCATTTTGTACCAGTAATTTGTCTTTTTAGTTCAAGCGTATATCACCAGCGCTAGTGTCGTTTTTCTGTTTAGATACGGAACGCGCAATGTCACCTCACTAGTGTATTGCCTATATTATTAAAAGAAGTAGAAATTGGAGCGGCGTAGTCGCCTCAAACATATCGCAACACTGCATTAGACAAATAGTAACGAGAAATACTTTTGGGAATCACACCAATTTCTTAGGTGCCACGTTTTGTTATATGCGTAAATTTTTTTACTTTCAGTGCTGTTATAATGAGCCATAGAAGTAAACTTATGGTAAAATTGGCACAGGTAAGTACATATTATGTTTTTTATTACTTTGGTCGTTGGATTGACTAATTAATACTTTTGTGAATATATAGAATGTTCGGATGTCTGATAAATCAATCACGCCAAAAACAGCAAATGGGATTTGGAGAAAATTTTTAATAATAATATTGATCGAGACAACACAATATACTTATTATTCCGGTAAATTCTTGTACAGGTTGTCCCAAAATTAAAAAGAACGTCACTAGTTCTATTTGTTCTTTTGGTTTTTAGATATTTATTTCATATTCTAAATTAGGAAAAAGGTTATTGTACAGAGTGTTACAAAAGTATGATTTTTATTATTTCGTTTTTTAGTTTATTTAGTTTTTAGTGGTAACTACGTATTTGAGCTATAGAAATATTTTTTGTACAGTGTGTTTTAATGCGCCTCTTATAAATATTATAATGGTCTCACTTTTAAAATTGAAAACGTTCGACAAAATATCTTAATATGTTTTCTATTTAGTTAGAAAAATCGACGAAATTGAACAAATCGTTCATATTGTATTGAAATTTGGTACCCTGTTCATAACCGAGATTGGACATAAAATACATTTTATCCCGGTAAATTGTTATACTAAGTATTTAAAAATAATTTCTATCTATTAATATATCAGGAATTATATTTTAATTTAGTTATAAAGAGATAAAGTAAGCCAGATGTAAATTTGATAT
This sequence comes from Listronotus bonariensis, assembly GCA_014170235.1. Classification (NCBI taxonomy): domain Eukaryota; kingdom Metazoa; phylum Arthropoda; class Insecta; order Coleoptera; family Curculionidae; genus Listronotus; species Listronotus bonariensis. Next base: position 38,493 of record JACEGR010006116.1, read on the forward strand.
ACATGATGTCCCAAAAGTAATGAAATATAGTTCATTTGTTTTCTCTCTGCGCACAATTAACAAGGTAGATGTAAAGGATACTAATTTTTATTAAGCTGTACCTGATTTTAACCATTTTGGTAATATAAAAACTATGTTATAGTAAGTTTATTAAGGTAATAGGGAGTATACAGGATATTTGGTAGGTCGATGCAAGAGTAAATTAAGGAGGTGATAGGAAAAGTCATTTAAACCTAATTAAACTAAACATACCTTAGTACAAAGTCTTAAGCTTCGTACAGACCTGAACATTTTGCCGAACGACAAACAAAGCAACGAACCGAATGACGAGCATAGTTGTGAACGATCTTTTTTATTTCGACGAACCAAACAACGAACGGAACGTTTTAGCTGTTCCCATAAGTTGTTTTTAGTATTTCGAAATATTGCTTTGTGTTTTGTAAGTGCGACGTAGGTATAATTAGTCTAAAATGAATAAAAGTTTAGAAGCAGCAGCAGCTTACATTTATATTCATTATGCATTAAATACAAAAAAGAAAAATTATCTATTGAAAAATTTATATTTGATCTTTATTAATACCTAATTGTTGAGCAATAATTTTATCCCAGGCATCTTTCTTTTTAATTCGATTGTAGTGTTGTGAATGTCTTGCCATCCACAATAAATCTTTCTTTTTATACACATTAATTTTCCATTCCATTATGAAAAATTAAAGCTTCACACAACCACCCCATGTAGTTATACTAAATAAATCGCTGTAGTAAGGCATGTTCAAAGATTTGTTCGCTGTTTGTAAGCCAGCGAAAAAGTCTTTGAACATCAATCCGCTGTTCGCTGTTTGTAAGCCGAAGGTAGTGAGGCTCGCGATAACTCTACTTCGTATGCAAAATGCCATTTTTTTAAACGAGATCAAACGTAAAAGAATACTTAATTTTATTTAAAATTTAAGAAAAAACGCCTTGCTTTGTAGGTTAAAATAAGGCGTTACTGTGACCACGATTTTGACACAGCTGCTAATAAGGGTAACAACAATATAAGTAAGCGGCAGTGAAGTGTACTTCTTCTGCCGCCGGCCCTAAAAGTAGTTTTAGTGTAGTAAGGCGCTATAAAGGACTGCCTTACAGTGCCTCTTATGTTTATAGAGTTCTATTATTTTCTATATTCTATAGGTAGTGATGTTTTTTTTGACGTTTGGCGAAAGTAATTTTTATTAGTCAAAAAAAAACTTTTTTTTGAAAAAGCCGAAAACCTTAAGACTTTGTACTAAGGTATGTTTGGCTTCCCCAAGACTTTGCAGCGACCCACCAAACACCCTGTATAATGGATTTTTTAAAATATTTCAACAAAATGTATTGAGCAAAAAGAATATAAGACGTAAATTGGTGATATCTATCAGCGAATAGATACTTGCTTATTTCGCAAGGTTCAAATAGCAAGGTAGCGTCCTTTAAGTAAATGTGTGAAAAAAACATTTTTATTTAGAAAAAAGTTCCGACGTTTCGACATTTTTATTGGTAATCCAATTATCAAGTTACTTTAAAAAATTACATTTAAAAACTCTTAAAATATTATAGACTAATAAAAGAGTTTTTCTCTAAATATTTCTAAATAAAAGTTTGAAGACAATTTTCTTGCTTTTTTACAATAAATTTCAATAAAGTTACCATTTAACATAAGCTCTGCTTGATAGGGAAGAACGCATCAACTAATCCAGCTATTAATCAGGAAAATACAACATGTGAAATGGGGAAATCCACTTGGTACGCTCTAGATATAAGAAACAAAAATTAATCTTAAATGAGGTTAAAAATAACAATAATGCATTAACTAAATCGGAAAATGAAAATAAAAAACATATGTCATCTACAACGGAAAACAACCGTTGCGACAATATAGAAACCATGGAAAACAAAAGTGCAAATATGGCTTGGGTAAGTTCAAAAAATTAAACTAAGTTTAAAAAAGTAGTAAACACTTGCTTTAATTTATTTAAAATTTGCATAGCTGCAGATTTTTTATTATGTTTTCATTCTCAACCACAGCCACAAATATAAAAGCAAATATAAACATTAAATACTCTTTTATCTAATTATTAGATTTTAAAAGATCATTCTTCATAAATAAAAGAAAAAAATAACCCCTATTTTTTATTAAACATTTTAAATTATTTATTATTATATAAAATTGAAAAAAAATGCAAAAAAGATGGATATTTCATTAAGTTGGTTTCTATGTGTTTTAGTTAAACCGCTGTGTTGCAGATTTAATACTTTTAGGTCACTCATTTGTGAAATTAAAAAAAAAAATCAAAATTAAATATTATTAAATAAATTTAGGTATACATATGTGATAAGCATAAAAATAAACCTAAAGTTACATAAAACAGAGAAAATAGTAAGTGCAGAACTTATATCATAGTTTACTATTCTACGCAGCTTGAAAAAATGTATTTAGTACAATGTCGAAAAACTTTTTAACAATTTATCTGCAAAAGGTCCTAAGAGAATTTTTTAATATTCACATTTTTAGGACTGGGTAAATACACATTTTCAAAATGAGTCGCCGTCAACACAGATATCTGAAAATAATGTAAAACCTAAAAACTGCGGATCATGTTCTGGGTCAGAAAATTGCAGCTGCTCCTTTGTAGTCAAATGTGCAATCACGTGCTTATGTTAAAAATCACGGACTTAGGAAAATGGCTGCCATGCGTAGGATACTTGCATATGGTCATAAATTGATGTGCGCAAACGCAAAATCCCAGGTTGTACCGTTCGGGCGCATCGGCAAAAATCGTAATTTAACCCTGACTCATCTGGGAGGCAGTTTAAATTTTTAAATATAGTATTACGTCATACCTATCGAATAGCAACCACATGACGCCATCTTTAGCCATAAAAAGGCGTTACGCTGTTTAAAATAGTTGAAGATATCAATTAGCGATTAGAACGGTAACCCTAAGGTAAAATCAGTCATTGTAGCCTTATTATTAAACTTAGAATAATGAAACTTGGACAAAGAGTAGTCGCTAACGGCAACAATTTACCATGGTCAAGCTTGTCACTCTTTTTGATAAACCTGGATATGTTGTGGGGCACTGCGCCCCTCCGGGCTCTAAACCTCAGGCGGCAAGGGCCTAAGCGCGCAGGTAGCAAAAATCTTGGCGCTTAATTAAATATGTTATTTAAGGGAAAAAATTATTAGGGCCTTAACAATTTTAACGTATATTTCGGTTTCTACACTGAAAAAAAAATTGTTCATAATATCAATAAATGCCGTTTATTGAACGAAAGTTAATTAAATGAATACATTTATTTTTTAATCCAATGTACACTTGTTAATAGCTTTGTAACTGCTTTTATTGTATAAACGTATTGGCATATATTCTATTAATAAACGGATTTTAGATTAGCCAATGGAACATATTGAATAGAGCAACGAATTGTACATACATTTAATGAATTCTCTAAATGAATACACGAAAAGCTTTAATATGTTTTACGAACAAATTTGATAAAATTGTTACGTAAAATCCACGTCTAAAAACATTAAGTAACAAAGTGTTCGTTGCTTCGATGTTTTCGTTTCTTATAAACTAAATTAATAAATTTTTTAATCCAATGGGTATATGTTAATCGATTTGTAAATGTGTTTGTTAAACAAACGTCTTAGCATGCATTGTGTTAATAAATATTATTACATTACATAATGTAAAATATTCAATAAAGCAACGAATTTTACATATGATTAATAATTAACTAAGCTGACCCGTTCTCAAACAGAATTTGACCTAACTCAAAATATCTACGAGCCCTAACAACAAAATCGAGAAATAACGTTTACCTACATAAAAAGTGCTCAGAATATTAAGCGGAATCCAAAAGTGGAATAAAAATTTGGCATTAACATTTAAAAAAGTAAATTTGAAGAGGATTTCCGACTTTTCGAGAAACCCTGTATAATTCAAAATATTGTCAAAATATGAAGAAATGATAAATAAAATCTACGTGTTCGAGCGTTTGTACAAATTATACCAGGTTACGGAAAAACTTGGGTGTTTCCAAACTTTTTGATCACACTGTATAGAAATAGGAAATACCTACTAACCATAACCACTTTATTGTAATATAGTAATTACATAAAAATATAATACATATACTTATAAGCTATTTTTTAGTAGTTATTTCTATCGGCATCACAATGAGATGATACTTTGGTGGGCAGTCATTACTTTGTAGCACACCAAATGAAATTATACTAGCATGCGCTGTTGCAAAAAACATTTCAAAATAATTGCGATAATGTTGAAGACGTTCTTCGCAAGGTCGTGACATTCTATTGCCGAAATAGATCAATGACCAACAGTTCTCGCCGGTTGAAGATGTATATATAAAACAATCGTCAAGAACCAATTCATCCGGGCAGTTCTGAAGCATCGCCTGGTATGCTATATCGATATTTTCAATGAGAGCGGGAGGAATTCGCCATTTAATCATGGATGACGAACTGAAAAGAAAAAAAAATTAATACTTTTTGGTAGGAACTTGATAGGATAGGAAATAAAACATTAAATATTTCTATGAATTAGCGATTTTGCGGGTGATGCAAAACGCAGAATAGCACAACAAGTCGGCAACGTTGAATGCCACATTTCAAGCAAGGTCAGGCAAAGGAATATTAAACAGATGACCAGCATTGCCGATGATTTGCCAGTAATTAGGTGGTCTGTAAAATCGCCATTTTGGCAGTATAAACTTTTTTCGGAAAAATTCACATAAAAAAATATTTTTCTATATGGAAAGAAAAATAACAAAAAAATAAAGGTTACTGCATATTATTAAAATGAGTCATGCCTTCTAGTCTCTAGTATTATGAGTAGTTTTGTTTTGTATTTTTTTTTTTTTGAGAAAATTTACCTATGTTTTGTTACTTTGTTAGAATAGACCTGTATCCTTGAAACTAATTAATAATTATACTCGAATTATAATTAAAATTCCTGTGTTTAACTGCAGAAAGTAGAGTTTTTTCTAGAGTGTCAAGTTTATGTTGTATTTTTATAAAAAACTGTTTCGTTGTTGTAATATAACTACCTATTTGTATGAAGTGTTTTCCATTTACTATATTGACTTGCCAGTAAACATTTAAAAAAATAATATGGCAGTAATAATAAATGCCAGTATCCATCAGTAAATAGGCCGTGAAGCGTTGGCAACGCTGCAAACGGCGAGCATTGAAAGTGGCGAAACGCTTTAAAAATAAAAAATAGTGGAATAACAAATAATAGACTTAAAAAATGTGTGTGAATTGAAAATAGTATGTACGTATATGTATACGTGTCAGAAATTGTAGGATTATATTATTTAACTTAAAACTAACCTGGTGTTTGTCACATTGTGTGCCATCGGTATACTGTCACGTGTAAAACTGTTCCTGGTCCTGCGTTGCTGATGCATAAAGCTGCCACCAGCGACGCGCCGCATGCGTCTTATTGATCTTCTATGTTGGAATGTTGAATGGAATATGAAAACGGGAAAGTGATGTTGCGCGTTGCCGATGAGAAATAAATTATGGTGTTTTTAGTAATTAATTGTTCGGGATTGTCGTATTGGGCGCGTTACGGAGGGTCTGTCTAGCTTCATCCGAATAACAAGCCTTTGGAACCTGTATTGTTTCTGTTACATAATGATTTAGAAGTCCACGAATATTGTTCAGACTGGTGCAATATTTCTTCCACTCGGTCTCATCAAGGTGATTTAAGAATGCCAAATACCTGCTCGAGCGACTCCTCTGCATTAACCCCATAGACTGTAATTTTGCCCTTTCCGGCAAAGAATTCCTTATCATATCCCTGTGCCTCGGTAAACTGGCAATTGTTGGAGTTTCGATTCCTGATCCGGTATATTCAACTACCCACTGTTGTACGTATGATGTTTCAAAAGTTCGAGCACTCAGGAAACACAACGCTACGGGTGTGTAATCAGCTAATACACCTTCGACAAGTGGTGTGTTTTTCCGATCAACGGGAGGAAGTTCTTCTGCGCAAGTACCCTATATAGACAGAATTAAATCAGTTTATACGTTTCAGAAGCAAAAAAAAAAGCGCATGCGACTTCGTATTATACGCACAATGACCAATGACACCACTGAAAATAAAGTCAGCACCATATTGATTATTGTTTTAAAATTCAATCAATTTAAAAAATTGTGGCATTACGATGTTTTTTGAAAAATAAACAAAAATAAACCATTGTATTATTTTGCCTCTGCAGAATTGACATTTTCTTTAACAACTTATAGAAAGAATTACCAACATTTTTTGAATTTGGAAGGCGTTGAAAACTTGCTTATTTTTTAATGTTATGCCCTTTATAGCAAAGGAAAGAGATTAATGATCATAATCATGTATCATAGATAAAATTTAATTTATATACATACCTGATATTGAATAAGGTGCACGATGGCCAGAACAAACAAGAGAATGGGCGGCATAGAGTCCGTCATGATCGATCAGTAGTAACTAATATTGTGTTCTCATATATAGTAACTATATATTGTGTTCTCAATTGTTTCAAATTTATATATGTATGAACTTGTAAATAATTTTTGTTGCTATTTTTAATGTGTTGTTTTTGGATTTGGAAGATCGGTGCATGATAACCCAGGGTGATCCCGCATAATTTATTCGCTATAAAACAATAAGGCCAAGAGATATTAGGGATCAAAATAAGATTTGTTCCATAAATGTGGTGGCAAATGTTAGTTGTTAAAAAGTTATACAGGGTGTTGAAATTCTAAGAAGAAAGCTATTTTTTTATCATAGGTATACAATTTTCAAAATGCTCTAAATATGTATGTCATTGACATTTTGTACAGGGTGTCCCACCGGGAACCAAATCGATCTATATCTGGAAAGTTAAACGCAGGAAATTTTTGAAAATTTGGGGGTATACTTACTATAAAGTCGATGGGGGCAACTCGACTAAAATATTTTCAAAATGGCGGCACTTCCGGTTCTACCGGAAGCAGATGTCAACTTGCTTATTTTAAATGGAACACCCTATATTATTACATTTTTGGATTCTACGCAAGATTTTAGGTTGACTTTATGTATATATGATGTCCTATACCTAAGTCTAAACGTTTTTAACATATTTAAGTTTAAATGTTAAAAATGACGTTTGCAGAGCTCTCAAATAATTAATATTTTTTTCTATAACTAAGAATTTATGATTTAATTTGGTATGAGTTTCTTATGGTAAAGGATCTACTTTAAGAGATTTTTGGTTGTATTTTGACAAACTTCAATACAGGGTGTATAAAAATATGATTCAAATAAATGAAAATGAGAAAAGTACCAAAAATCATTTTTTTAAATGGAAACCCCCAAATTTTTTAACTGTATCGGATTCAGCATTAAAAATTAGGGTAAGTTTGCTTAAGCATGTCTATTCCGAAAATATTTAGTTTTCGAAATATTGCCAATTTAATATTTTTATATGCCTATATATTTGTTGCGGTTATGAAGCTCCTTTATTCTACTCTTAGTTGGCCATGACAGCTTTAGCCAACACTTGACATGTGTCACTATTACTTGACATTTCGGAAACAATTATCCAAGTAATTATCCCAAATAATCATGCCGGAGCGCTTAAATTACACAAACGAAGATTATTTAAACCTATTTATTATTTATGGAGAATGTGATAAAGTTATTACCTACTATAGACAACCTGTGACACTTTTGCCATTCGATATCCGCACAAGCAGAAACCATCGCAATTTGCTGCTAAACAAATTATAAAAAATTTCAAAAATCTTAGATACTACGTCGCAATAACAGTGACTATACTAAAAAATTATCGAAATTCTAAGTAATAGGACGCTATGATTTTGTATTTGAGCATAACTTGTAATTCTAAATAACTTTTCTGAATAACATTTCGCTGAATTTTTCGTATTTAAGGTACCTACTTTAATCTTGAACTAATTTAATATTTTTCCCTGCTCTGTATACTATCGGTATACTATTCAAATTAAAGGGACTCTAAGTGCATCTATGGTATAGTCATCCAACATGCACTAACTCTCACTAGTATTTAAATATCGATTCTGCAATTAATGAAAAAAATCCCATTTGTTGCACACTTAATGGACCACACTGTATAGGTTTCTGAGCTTGCCAAAATGTTAAAATAGTGTTGCTAGATGACTGATGAGGTTTTTAAGTGTCATGAGCGACGCGGGCACCTCGTATAGATTCAATTGCATGTGATAACATTTTAATTATTTAAGTATATTTTTGGATATTGCGTATGAAAATAACATTTTTGTCTTAATGTGAATTAAGTCACAGACATATATGACCTCGATATGACCCTTAGCAAATAATCTTATACCTAATTAATTTATGTCTCGATTTGTCTCACTGAAAACTCTGCTGCCATAGAAATATAAAGTATTTCAGCAAAGCGAATAAAAAATGGTGATGCTGCAACAATTCTTATAGTCTAAATATAGACATTTTTTATCGGAATCGGCACCGACTCGACGCGACAGGATGCTGTAATCTTTTGACATTGAGAATCAACCGTGCAGACCGTGCTTGCCGCCAAGACAAGACCAAGATACATTTTAAAAATTTTAAAAGTGTGTGATTTTTTTCAATTAATTATTTTTAAAATAAATTTTTATTTAAATGTTTAATGGGAAATAAAACGGAGTAACGAGTATATGAGAATCCGACCGCTAAAAGTACCTACCTGGATGTGAATTATTGTGAGTTGTGTTTTTATAAAAGGGGTGAGTAAATATGTATACAATTAATAACTATTTATTATTTTATAGGACTAGCTATCCAGACAAAACTATTTTTAAAGTATCTATGTGTATATATATATAGAAAATTTTAACTCTTAACATATTTTATGATGTTATGTTTCGTTTGCAAAAGGCAGTACAATTCATTAAAATTACTTATATTTCATTTTAAAAGAAGTCATGACCTTGCTACAAATTCACTATTTAGATGTTTAGAAAATAATTGTGGTCAAAGTTTTCAATGCATCAACAGCTTTAAGAGACATATGAACAGAAAACATTTGTTTGAGGAAATAGTGAGCACAGAAGGTGCTAACGATAATCTTGAAAGTTCAGAACGTGTAACACAAATTTTATATCCCAGTTTCTTTGAACAACAACAAAACAATGAGCAATCATCTTCTAAATCAAACAATGTTTTTTGGAACATAACGTCTCTGAGGGTGTCGATGAGCAACCTTCTACATCAAACAGTTTTTTTGCAACCTAACGACTCTAAGATTGTCAACGAAGATAATCTAAATGATCAATTTGAACAACGTAAAAAGGACTAATTCAGTTCTTTATGCAATTTGCACTTAATCTGCACAACAATAATAATTTTACAAGAAAAGATGTTTTTGAAATTCAAGAGCTTGTTAATAAATATATAATTGAACCTCTTCTAGATATATTTATGGAGTTTGCAAATTGTAACTTACAACAACATATTAATCTTTATAATGAATTTTGCAGCTTAATATCTAATTACAGAAATCCTTTTAAACCGTTTGCGACAGACCATTTGCTAAACAAATTTTTAAAAAACCAGGGTTACTTAGATAATACAAAAGAATTTGCAATTAACTACCACGTGCAAAGTAAACATAATGCTGGGAACTTGGTTAATAAAGAAACAAAAATTACCGGTGTTATAATGCCCTTAAAGTTTCAATTTAAAAAATTCTTTGAACAAAAAAGAATATTGGAATCTACTTTAGATTATATAAATTATGTAAAAAATAAAAACGAATTGTGCAATTTTGTACAAGGGGAATTATGGAAACGAAAAGTTTCATTATATCCGGATAAAATATTAATTCCGTATTTATTATATATTTATGATTTAGAAATTAACAACCCTCTTGGCTCCAACTCATCTAAGCACTCGATTTGTAATGTATATTATTCGTTTCCTTGTCTTCCTGTAGAGAGTCGAAATTAGAGTACGTATTTTATGCGGCAGTTGTAAAATCCAATGATTTAAAAAAATTGGAAACGAAAAATGTTTTGAATCTCTTATCGAAGAAATTAAAAATCTGAAATTAACGGATTACAAATTCTGGATAAAAACGGATCTCACCAAGAAATTCATTTTGTTTTAGGACTTGTTGTGGGAGAAAATTTGGGCCTAAATTCATTTCTTGGATTAAGTAAATCATTTTCTAGCAATTACTATTGCAGACTTTGCAAAATTTTAAAAACAGATGCCCAAAAATTACCCGCTGGAAACAGTACATTAAATAGATCTATAGAAAATTATGAATTGGATCTTCTGAATCTTGATGAACCATCCGGAATTGTTGAAAAGTCTCTATTAAATAATATTCCCACATTTCATGTTGTAGAAAATTATTATGCTGATGTAATGCATGATATATTTGAAGGTGTGTGCCACTATAGCTTATGTCATGCTATTTCCTATTTCATTTCGACAGCAAAATATTTTGATCTAATAACTTTTAACTCTAGGAAGCAAAATTTTAAATACGGGCCAACAGAAATAAAAAATATATCTGGAGAAATACAATAAAATCACTTAGATAAGAAAAAGTTTAAAATGTCAGCAAGACAAATGATGACATTTGTTCAATACTTCCCCTTATGGTTGGAGACCTAATTCCAATCGATGACCCTGTTTGGGCGTTCGTTTTAAATTTAGTTGAAATTATTGATATTCTACTCTGCTTTGAAATAGATGAACAGTGCATTACATTATTAGAACACAAAATTGTTAATTTTATTCGTGTTTATATGTTGCTTTTTAACGACACCTTAAAGCCCAAATTCCATAACTTAACCCATTACCCAAATATAATTCGTCAGTCAGGACCCCTTAGGAAACTTTGGTGTTTTAAATATGAGGCAAAACATAAACAGTTTAAAATGTATTCCCATTCCATAAGTTCCAGGAAAAACATCTGTTTGACGTTGTCTAAAAAGCATCAATTAAAATTTGCATGTCAAATAATGATGAATTTTACAAACGACGGTATGAATAGGTTTACTGTAAACGAAAAAATGAATTGCAAAGTCACTACAAAAATATTATTCTTGAAAGGTTACGTTTAGAAGAGGCATCTTCTATTCGATTTTACTCAAAAGTGAATTATAAGGGAATTGAATACAAAGTAGGAAATTATGTATCGGTTTTTAAAAATGACGTTCTGTTCTACATTATATGTGAGATAGTTCTTTAAGAAAGGAAACAGTATGTTTTTTTGTTCAAAAATTGCAAACTGTTATCTACAAGCCACATTTTCTGTCTTATGAAGTTGATCCAAATGCTCTAGGAGCTTTTACGGTAATATGCATGGATGATGTTCTTGGACCGCCTTTAACTTTAATAAAAACCTCAAGAGGAAAAGTAATGTTGCGACTAAAAGACTATAACAAAACTTTTCATAAACCATCTTTCAACTTTTCATCAGGTCACTTTCACTTTCCCAAAACAAAATGGCGTCATGTCAAAATTTTGAAAGATCTCAAAAAATTCCAATTTTATTTTTTTTTTGGCTCTATATCACAAAAATCAATAATAAGTAATAAGTTATTGAAGATCTCATGATACGAGTAGTAATGTGCTAGTACAAAGTTTATTTTTTCCAATTACCTAGATACTTTTGCATGGATTATTAGTATATCCTATATTTTATAACTTTTTACGCCCATGCATTGCCTATTGTATGATCTTCGCATTTAAAATCATTACTGCTCCAATAAATATAAGTATATGTACTGCTTTTTGCGTCAAAAACCAATAATTCATAAAACAAAAGAAATAATAAAATATTATATATTTTTGCACTCCAAATATAACTATAATTTGTATTTTGAAAGTAGTTTTTTCTATACATATATATCGGAAAATGGCTGAACATCAGAATGATATCCAAGGTGAAGGGTTAGACGAATATCATCACGTTAAATCAACGCCTAATCACGTTATTAATTACGCCTCCAAAAATAATGCGCTTTATACTTTCCCTTTTGACGAAAGTAAAAATTCAGAAGAACACATCCAAGAACCGTCGAGTTTCCACATCGTCAGAAGTCTTATTAATACCAATTCAGAATCTGAGGCACGACCGATCGATACTAGATATTTCTGATCCAGCAAGCAAATCATCAAGTACGCCGGCAATCCAATTGCAAGATGAAAAGGTAGAGGACTTAAGAAGATTACTTGCTAGTTGGAATCAAGAATACCTTCTGAATCACTTTATTGGTAAAGTTATTTTAACAAATTTATTATTATTATTACTTTTATAAAAATATATTTTTTTATTTTAGAGCAGAACGTGTTTATCAACGTCCTAAAAGTTATTAAGCGACACCATATCAGTCCCAATAACCTTTAAAAAGGGAACAATTGGAAAAATTTTAGGATTTAATGATCAAGATTTACAACCAAATCACGAACACATATCTGATTCACCAGCGGAAATTATTAAAGTAAACTCCCTAAACATAGATTGCAGTATCGCTGAAGGATCATATTTAAATGGTGATCCTGTTCATATAATTCATCAATTTTTTCCCAGTGTGGCTCCCGGCTATAAAATAATAGAGTCCCCCAGAATATTATTTACTTTCCAGTTACTGTTAAAATTATAGATAAAATTATCCTTAAAATACTGGATCAAACAGGTAATCTCGTTAATTTTAGAGGAGAAATCGTAACAGTAAGACTACACCTTAAGAAGCTAGATAAATAATGGTTCTGTTATATCACAAATCACCACAACAAGTTGGCTATTATCAACCATATAATATAAAAAGAATCAAACAAAATCTAAGCAGTAAGAAGATACACTCGCAGCAGTTAACACCTTCTAATCGAAAATTTTTACAAAATTTGGGGTTTAAGGTTAAATAAAACGTCATAAAATGGAACACCTTAATGTTAAAGAAAATATCCTAGTAGACGAATCAGTGCTAAGTTGGGAGTTACTTTCTTTTGATCCCTTTAACCCAACCAAATTAGGACCAAATGATGAAATACGAATCTCGTTGCAACAAACAGGTAAATATCCTCTACCCTGTAAGAGTGAATTATATTTGGAATTACAGGTCACAAAAGAAGATGGTACCCCTTTAACAAAAACTAATTTAATAAATAATGCACCAGCATTTTTGTTTAAGGAATTAAGGTATGTTCTAAATGGAGTTACTATCGACTCTGTTCGGGATATAGGTATTACTTCCTCAATAAAGGGTTATATGTCTTTTAATGATAATGAAAGTACTAAGCTACAAAATGCCGGATGGTTTCCAAAATCCAATGCTCAAAATATTATGACTGATGATAAGGGAAATGTCGCTCTATGTATTCCTCTTAAATTATACTCAGGGTTCTTTGAAGATTATAATAAAATTATTTTAAATTCACAACAAGAATTAATACTCATAAGAAGTAATGATGACACCAATGCTCTTGTCTCAACAGATGAAACAGAAAAACCTAAAATTGCAATAACAAAACTTTGTTGGCGAGTTCCCCATTTAACAGTAGCAATACCTCAAGAATTAGCCCTAACTAAAATAATTGACAAAAATAATGACATTTTACTTACATTTAGAAGTTGGGAACTGGTTGAATATCCTGAATTATTAGAAGCAACAAGACATAACTGGCCAGTTAAAACTTCTACAAAAGTTGAAACACCACGTCATGTTTTAATTGCTTTTCAAAAAAACCGACGAGGAAATATTAAACAAGATATGAGCAAATTTGATCATTGCGGACTAAGAAATATCAACGTTTTTTAAACTCTGAAAGATATCCATATAATGATCTTCAACTAGATTTTAAAAACAACAAGTTTGCTACTTTATATGAGATGTTTTCCGAATTTCGTCAAATGTATTATAATCATCCTGTAGAGCCAATTTTTAGTCCAAAGGACTTTAAAGACAATGCACCGATTGTTTATATCAACTGTTCACATCAACGAGATTCATTACAAACAGGTCCTGTAACAATGAGAATTGAATTTGAAACAGAGGAAAAAATACCAGCTAAAACTTCAGCATATTGTCTCATAATTCATGATAAAATATTTACCTACAATCCATTAACCAAAATTGTTAAACAACTATAACTTTTATCTCCCCACTCTTCTTTTTAATTACATTTATTTTAAATGTGGTTAAAAAATATTGCAGTTATAATTGTGTCTTTCGAGGAGAAACAACAGTTTCAATGTAATGACTTCAACTAAAGCCGAAAAATTGAAACTTTTTTAACTAAATTAAAAGCTCTTAAACAACAAATTCAAGAGTATTCTACTCGAAAGTTTGTGTTTAAAAATTCGCTTCATTAAAAATATGAGAGTGGTTTTGGATATTCAAGGATTCAAAGATGAGCGAAATAGATTTATTCCAAAAGAAATGGCCACATATGATGGAGTCCGAGTTAGTCACCACATCTTTAAAAAACCTTTTCCATTAAATTGTCTTTCACCGGATTTACACAAGCAAGCAGTATGGCTAATGAAGAATCATCACTGCATTAATTGGAATACTGGGTTTACCCCATTACATTATTTTTCAAGTATCATTCAACAATTGACAAACGAAGCTGATTTCGTTTATGTCAAAGGAAGTGAAAAAGCTGATTACATAAGAAAGTATTGTCCTAAACAAGTGATTGAATTAAATGAAAAACCTGAACTGCGTCTATCTACACCTAAATGTTTTTTTCATTCTAAATCTCCTTCTATGTGTGCATTATCTAATGTATTATTTATGTATGATAATTTTTTTATGAATGAATAAATACACATAAAATATATTTTTAGTTTTTTATTTCATATTATAATAAATGTTTTAATACAATTTATATTATATTTTTACATTTACAAATTACATTATAGCTTTTTATATTTTTTGTTTATTTGATTAACTATATTATTAATGTTATCAATAAGTCCTAATTTATTAAGTCCATTAAAGAGTTTACTTATATTTTTTGTTTTTAAAAACTCAACACAATGGTATGAAGCTTTTCTACACAACTTTGCATGGTCCATATAATCAAAATACTTTCTAAGGTCTTGGGCTTCATCCGTTATATCACCATAAGCAAGGTAGCGGGAACATGCTTCTGACATTAAAAATTCTTCATTCATTTCACTTATTAACCTTTTCCATATTTTGTTATTTGTACATTTCCTGTTCAAAAAATACCACTCTACTTCTGACTGGCTAATTCTATTTAGTGCGTCTTGGTTTTTTATATATCCTTTTAATTCACTTGCGTCACTCTGAAAACCTTCTTTTAACAAACGTTGAATAAGTTCCTTTTCATTTTGATTTTCATAAAAATCGTGAAATATTTTGACTCCCCTTTCATACTCATTCAATAACTTTTTCATAAAAAGCCACTTCAGTTTCACTTTTTATGTTCCAAAGTATCTTTTATTTCATTAATATTGTTAATATAATTTTTCTCAAGCTCATTAAGCTTTTTTATTAAATCAAGATGACTTGTAGCAGATGTCATTTAAATAATTGAATAACTTCAGACATCTAAAGTAATACTAAAGAGACTCACACAATATGTATTGATATAGTCATATCCCCCTATTTTTACTGAATTTTTTATCTGACGATGTAAGGGAGGAACAAGCGATGTATTTAAAAGATAATTGTAAAAAGCCGCAAAATGAGGAGGCAAAAATCTGCCGCAAAATGAGGAGTCAAATCGGCCTGCAAAATGAGGAGTCAAATCAGCCGCAAAATTCACGAATAGATCTTCTGCCCCGTCGAACATCCTCTAGGGCCCGTTCCAAGGTCTTCGCGTGTAGTTCATAAACTGGACACCGAGTTTCTTCACATATTCACGGGGCATGGCTGTCCGAAATCACCCCACCCAGTGACAAATTTTAAAGTTAATCCCCTATACAAAAAAACCAAGGTCAAAGTCACAATGTTTTTATGCTAAATTATTGTTTATATAATACTTTTCAACTATTGATCAAAATGCACATTCAAATATTTCTTAATTCTCCCACCAGAAGTTTCTTTCAATAGTATAGAGAAGAGGGCAAAGCATAACAAATATTAGGAGTCATAAAATGAATACTTACCTTTAAGATGACTTGTTTTTACACTGTATATACATGAACTACATGCAAACTTGGTCGTGTCTAAACATTCACTAACGTGAAAATCTAAACGATGTTACCGACAGGAATATTATTGCGCAGAAACGCATCTTGTCCGAATTCTCCCCTACTGTCCGAATTCCAATAAACTACAAAAAACCCAAGAGGGTGTTGAACAATGTCAAAAATTGACAATATTTTATAAACAAGCATATAACATTTTACAGCACTATGTATATAAGACAACATCCATGAAATATACAAACTTAACATAGAAAAAAAACGAAAAACCATAATAAAACATAATAATATTAATTACAAAACATAAATTTAAATTTAATTATCTAATTTATTTATTTAATTATTTAATTATGGCAACAACAATTAAAAAATATTCAAAGGAACAAACAAAAACGCAGGAAACAACAAAAGCAGAGAATATGCTATACCCTAAACTAATTATTCAGTATTTAACATCTAATTAAATCTTTATCGGGATCATCAAAAAACTCACCACATTCATAAAATGCCTTACCGATCAGATATTTTTTTAAAGCGCCTTTTAAGTTTATTCTTTGATAGATTCCTAATACTTTCTGGAAAACAGTTAAAAATCTTTATAATAGAGTATTTTACATTTTTTGCAAATAAGTAAAATTATATTTTTCCGCTACCAAATTATCTCTATGGCGAGTGTCATGATCATGTTTTATGTCAAAATCAGTGAACAGATCTCGATTATCGTATATGAACATCATCGAGTCTAATATGTACATTCCTATAACTGTAAGGATATTTCTTTCTATAAAAATAGGTTTACAACTCTCCTGTTGTTTCATGTTAAAAATGCTGCGAATGCATTTCTTCTGCATGACCATGATTCTGTGTATCTTAGCCGAATTACCCCAAAACATGACTCCATATCTTATCCTGGACTGGACATATGCATGATAAGCAACAAGCGCAGCTTCAGCACCAACCTGATCAGATATTACCCGTAATGCATAACAGTATTTAGCTATGCCGCCTGTCAGACTCTCAATGTGTGCCCTCCAGTCGAGTCTACTATCAATCATCACACCCAAAAAACGCACACTCTCTTGTTTCTCCAATTCAGCACCATTGCACAAAAACCTAACATCACTTTCTGTACGATTTCTAAAAAGAATAGTCTGTGTCTTTTTCGACATTTAGGAGGAGATCATTGGCCCTAAAATATTCTCCGAGGGCAAGAACAGCGTTGTTTACTTTATGTTGGAGTATCTCTTCGTCCCGTTCACTAAATATAAGAGACGTATCATCTGCATAGAGCACCGTGTATTCCTCCGAGACTTCAGGAAGCTCATTAGTATATACAATATACAACAGAGGTCCCAAGATTGATCCCTGAGGAACTCCCTTGGAGACAACTACCTCTTGTGACTTCCACAACACGCCATCTTCATCCAGTTCAACCACCCGTTGCACACGATCTTTCAAATACGATTCAATCAAACACAGTGCCGTACCGCGCACTCCATAACTTTCCAGTTTTTTACACAACAAATCGTGACTCACAGAGTCAAAGGCCTTAGAAAGGTCCATACACATCAGCATGGTCTGATTCCTGACATTTAATGATTCTAAAATCTTTGCAATTGCTTGGTAGTTGTAGCAACTCTGCATGCTCTGTACCCAAGCTTTCCCTCTGATTTACACATGATTTTCTGAAAGGTCGTTGGATCACATTTTATTATTAACATGTAAGTCTTTACCATCTTTTATTTGCCTTTACCGTGAGAGAGCTGTCAGTTGTTATTATGGCATTGTTCTGGCTTCTCAAAGTATCAACAAGCTCCTTGTCTTCAAAATTTCTTTTAATCCCAACAATTTTTATACATGGTTTCCTTTTTCGTATGTATGTATCTTTGTACTGACGCTATTGCCCAATTTGTTTTCTATATCCTTTTGCAGTTTAAGTGCTTCCTTTAAATCCCGTACCTTTATTATGACAGCTCCATCTTTAGTATCTTTGATGCTCTGTATACCAACACCGATATTGCCCGGGTTTATTTTTGTTGAATATCTTTTCTTTCTATTTGTTCTATCTTCTTCAGTTGTGTTTGGTCCATTTGGCTTCACAACGATAATGCTTTCCCTTAACTTTTCAAGGCACTTGCAAAGGTTTTGCTTTATTGGATTTTGGCTCACTTAGCACAAATTCACTCGATTTGCTTTCAAACAACTTCATCTTTTTCATTAGGTCTTTAGTTTTGCTTTCCATTTCTTGTATTTTGGCCAATATATTTAGGTTATTCACAACCACAGCAATGCAGGAGTCGCAAAACCACATAATATTATTGTTGTCTGCCACATTTTTCGATAAAGGATCTTTTATTTTTGGCACACATATTATGAAAACTGTTACCACATTTAAACTTCTGTTATTAACCACAAAATTATCATCACAAGTCCTCACATTTTTTCGACATTTTTCTCAGCCGGCAACACTTTACGTATTTTGCCGTTCAAGTTGAGGCTTCCGTCTGGTATTCCTTATCAGCCCCCGCAATCTGGACTGGAATTTCCTCCGTTTTCCTATGCACAGCTGTCCTTTAACTCGAAATTATTTTTGGATTATTATTTTAGCCACTATAAACACGGGTTATGTACTTTTAATTAATTATTTCCACCACATTTAAACTTCTGTTATTAACCACAAAATTATCATCACAAGTCTCACATTTTTCGACATTTTTCTCAGCCGGCAACAATTTACGTATTTTGCCGTTCAAGTTGAGCTTCCGTCTGGTATTCCTTATCAGCGCCCGCAATCTGGACTGGAATTTCCTCCGTTTTCCTATGCACAGCTGTCCTTTAACTCAAGAAATTATTTTGGATTATCATTTTAGCCACTATAAACACGGGTTATGTACTTTTAATTAATTATTTCGCCAAGAAAACAACCAAAAAACATCAACCCGATCGCTTACGCGAAAACATGGGCCGAGGCGCGGTGGGTTGCTACGTTGAGAAAAAAAGCTTATAATAATAACATTAAAAACTAGTAAAGTAATAATACTGTAATATTCCGTCAAAAAATAGAACTGTCATTGAAGAAGCAAAAGAACTGTATTAGAACCAATCAAATTATTCCACTCCCTATTTAAAATTGCAACGCTGCCGAGCTTTTCTATTTTTACCCAGCCAATTGACTATGTTTAATCAAACAAGTTTCTTTTAAATACATGTCTGATTGATAGGACAGATTCTTCGAGATGTTGCAGTGATGGTAAAGTTCCTCACCTGCTACTACTGTCTCTGCAAGATCAATACAACACAGTAGTGTAGCTAGTGGGATACTGCGACACTTTTTCTCTACTGCGCATGCGCAAAAAGAAACAAAGAAGTCGATGGCGTATTGTCATTCTTCAGCAAAAAAAAATTTTTTGAAGTTATGTTTATTTCTTGGAATTGATAACAATCTTTCTTGTATGGTGTGAAGTTAGCCTCAGATTAGCTAGAGAAGTCACGTGACTTCTTGTACCATCTTTGTTATGACGCCATACTAGTCTTGTAGAGGTAAATTTTAAGATAATTGATAATTTAATCTGGTACCAATGATGCTGTGTAGATGTCGCTGTTGTCGGTACAAGAAGTGACGTGCACGTGACTTTTAGTTCTTCAGCAAGCCTAAAAGAAGTAAAGAGAGAGAGAGAGAGAGATGGATATAGGTAGGTATAGAAAGAGACAAAGAATGTAGGAAAAGAAAGCTGGGTTAGGCTGGTCTGCTACTAGCCATGTGGTGTAATAAAATGTTACAAGTAAATTGGCGGGAAATTTTAAAAAAGGCTTGGCTCGGTTTGGCTCGGAAATTGGCGGGAAATTTTAAAAAGTTAGGCTCGGCTTGGCTCGTCTTAGCTCGGGTAGGTTTGATTTGAAAAAGGTGGGAAAACTTATAAAACTACTTTGTATGTTTTTAAGAAATTTTAATAATTTATAAATATATTAAAATTTACACATATTTTTTGGTTTCTTTATTCTGACTCATCTACATGATAATCCTTAATTGATGAATTCTCTATGTATTTGCATAAATGAAATATATCCCAAACAAATTCCTTTTATATAACTTCTTTCACAAATTCTCTTAAATTATGGTTTATTAAGTATTTATCACAAGCGTACACTAAGTTTGAATATTTTGAAAATAATTTCGTTTTTTAAATCTAATTCTTTAAACCACTTGTCTCGAAGCAAGACTATTTGGTTAATTAATTCGCTCATGTTTGTAAAAGCAAACAGGATAAATAAACATAAATGTATCCCTGATGGCTGCTTATAAATCCTAATCCCCACTCTTAAATTATTTTTTTTATTTAATTTATTTAAATGGGAAAATTTATAAGGACATAATTTTTTTGCATAAAACAACAAAATAAAATTTAATTGTAATGGTATATTTTTGTTCATTTTAATTAATTATTGCAATTACAATAACGGTTTTCTTTTAATTTTAAAGTAGTAGTTTTAATTTTTGATTCCTTGTTTTTCATTATTGACTTTACACATAAAGTGGATAGACTGTTTGGTTTTAGATAGCTTTGGTTTTCAGGTTCTTCTTGGTCTTCATTGTCATTATATAAAAAGGTCCATGAGGGTTCTGTATGATTTTCTTGGAATATAGTAAGCGAATTATTTATAATGGCTATTGCAAATCTATGAAAGGAATTTTCCACAAAGCTTAAGTGTTTTTGAATGGATTCTTCAGGGTTGAATAAAGTGTTTCTACATAATAATATTTTAACCTTAATTTTTGTGGAAGTATTAAGCTGAATATGCATGCGGGCATAGGAATAGGTATCTCTACCGTGGGAGTATAGATATTGTATTGGTTGCTGATTAATTTGTAATTGACTAGAAACTGTACATCCAAGTGAAATTATGTTCATAATATTAAGACACTCCCATGCATCCAAGTGTTTGCCAGGATCAATATTTAAAAAATGTGTTGAAACTTAGACTTTTGGTTTAGTAAACATGCTACAAAAGCACCATAATAATAACAAAAATAATCAGGGAGAATGTTTATTGAAATATGTTGAAGAAGATTTAAAACGGGTACTGTTTTTTCTGTTAAATTTAAATCGTTTGGACCTACTTTTTAAATTGCTCCAGACTTTTTGTTGTATGATAAAGGCATAGTAAAGATTTTTCTTAATGGTTAGTATTTTTTAAATTTTCCAAAATATTTTTTTAATGGTTAGTATTTTTTATATTTTCCAAAATAACACCCTTCGCATAAACGTTTCTGATTAAACATACGAAATTCGAAATTGCAGATGAAATATAAACATTCCTCACAGTACGTCAAATCTTTTGTTAGAATTTTGGAATCATTTCTGTAGTATCTAACACGGCTAAAAATAAAACAAAAAAATTAATATAACATAATACTTACCATTTAATTACTTTATATTTGTACCAAGATATATCTTACCATAATTTACTAGTCTCAGATTCAGAGTCCTTTATTAATTGTTGGTCATTATTGCTATTACAGTTCTAAAAATTACAAAAAAATAATTAATAAAAAGAATTAAGAATAAAATATAATTATTTTTATTATTATAATATTTATATTACCTTGTCCAATAATAATGCTAATGGTAAAGAAATTAAACAGGTTTGCCAAATAATTAAAACAAAATTAGACGGTTAAATTTGGTTAATCAGTAAATAAATTACTTGACTGTAGTATATTTTGTTCATTAATCTTATAATTAAAATATCCCCAAGGTAATGTGTTTGTATATATATAATTTACTCTTATTTCTCTTATCATCATAAGGACTTCAAGCAATTTTATTTTGTTTAATGGTATAGACTTCGTGTTTCTTAGATGTTATAAGATTTTGACTAATATTTGTGGTAAAATTATTAAAAAGACATTGATAATAGTCATCAAAAGTAATAGTTTTAAGAGCTGCTTTTGTAATACCCTTTGCCTTTTGTGTAATACCATAATTTGAAATAAATGCATCGATTTCTTTTGATCAAAACCTTGTTCTTTTAGTTCTTTAAGTCTAAATCGCTTTTTAAAACTTTTATGGCATACATTTTTGATCGGAGGCCTATAAATTCCAACATAATATTTCCATTATTTTCATCCTTCATTAAGCCAATTACCTTTTTGTTTTTTAAGGGAATGTTGTAAATATTATCTGGAGGATAATCAGAGGTGTCAAATTTATTTATATTGCTTTTTATGAGATCATAAATATTGCCTGTGTAAAAATGGTATATAAGAGAATCGGTATCAGTATACAATAATTTTGCATTAGAACCAAATTTATTTTTATAAAAGAATAATGAAAGTCATAAAGAATTGTTTTTGAAAGTTCCAAAATGCTAAATCTAATGCTAATTTTGCATTAGAACCAAATTTATTTTTAATAAAAGAATAATGAAAGTCATAAAGAATTGTTTTTGAAAGTTCCAAAATGCTAAATCCTGCATAAATGGGCTTATCAATTTTAACTTCTAAACGAGACATTTCTATTAGAACCATATCATTTGAAAAAATGGTACAGCTGTGAAAATTTGGTTTTGCAATATAATAATTGGCTCCATAGCTTCCCTCCCACCGCGTCACTAATTTGACATCTTTATGTTTTCGAACATTTTCTATTGTTTTTCCAAAAATGCATTTATAACCATTTTAAAAAAGCTTTTTCAAAATTGTTTTTACTTCGTTTTCTTAATTCTGTATTTAAATCAATGTAATCTTTTAACCAACAAGATTGTTCAAATTTTAGTACTTTATGAATTTTAATTATTTTTAAACCAAAATTAAGTGCTTGTTTTAAATTGTGATAATGAATAACATAATTTTTTTATCAAAAAAGTTGTTAATAATTTATGAATTTTGGATTTTGAAAGCGGTGGACATAAATGTTCTGCACACAAAGGCAAATCTTTATGCATTTCAAAGAGTTCTTTTGGATAAAGTAAATCTACTTCGAATATATAACCCGTGGACCTATTGTCAGAAATGTTTAAAATATTATTTGAACAAAATAGATTGGGATCATCCCATTCAAATTGACTTTGCGGTAGGGGTAAACTCATCGCAGCTCCATATAAATTTATTTACATCAAAATACATAAGATAGGGAGATTTTTATTTGGATCAAAATTTTTTCCCATAAATTTATTATTAGCTTTACCATATCTATTAGAACATTGAGAAATGCCCCCTCTAATACCTTTTTCAATAAACAAAAACATATCTGTTAAAAGTTCTAACTCAATACCTCTTGATAAAACTATTTGATAAGTTAAACCTGGTAATGTATATGTCCATAAGGGATCTAAATTATATGTGGAAAAACAAGTATCTCTAAAATTTTCAAAAATATCTGCCAGCAATAAGATATCAGTTTTAAGATACAGCTCTGCATATTCCTGTAAATTTTTTATTTTAAAAACATTCCAAACATTTTGAGCGTGTTCGTAGTCTGGCAAAGAAACTGATTCTTTTTTAAGAGAACTATAAAAGGCTTTTCTTTCGGGCAAACTTGTCTCTTTTAATTTATCCCAACTATCCAAATACTCATAGGGAAAATCCCCTTTTTGTTAATAATTGAAACTCTTCCTCATTATTACACTGACTTTTTCTGATAACTTTTTTATCGTTTGGTAAAAAGACACTAAAGTATCAATACTTGAGGCTAAAAATCGATATGAATCTAAAAATCTAAAATGTATATTGGTATTTAATAAATATTTCTAAAATTAAATATATGTTTCTTTGTTAACTGGCAAAAGCGTAACTTTTCCTTCAATTTTAGTACTAAGAGATTTAATTAAAAAATAACTGTCATATCCAGACAAATTATGATAAAGAACGGGTAGCATACCATCTTCTTTATAATTTAAATTACAAGAATTATGAGCCGCGCCTCGAAACTGACCAGTAAAATGACAATGGTCCCTAACTTTTTTCACACGGTAAAAATGGTTGTGTACAAATGTGACAGTGTGTAGCTAAATTAAACGCTGCATATTGTTCCTTAGTTAACGGATTCATTGGAATTTTATTAAACATTAAATTATTTATTCGTAAACCAATACTTTCAAGTTCTTTTACAAACCAATCAATACAATCTGTTCCGGTATAAAGCCTAAAATATGAGAGTGAATTATCATAAATACATTTAAAAAAATAACCAATGCTAAACGGTTCATGTTTTTGATATATTGTAGTATTGCGATTTTGTATTTCAGAAACATTAATTTTATTTAAAATACTTTCTAAATCAGCATAAATAACAAACGGAAATTTTTGTTTAAATTTAACATTTTTAAATTTTAAAATATTTTGATCTTTTGATGGTAAAGTTATTTTCGTGGTATTTATATTTTTGCAAGAAACAATATGCGTTTTTAATAGTTCGGATGAGACAAAAGCATTTAGACACCGTTCACAAATCCATTTTTTATTTTAAATATTTTTCATTTGACCATGCACTAAACGTGATAAATCTGTAATGCAAGCAAAATGAAAAATAGTTTTTGAATATGTTTTGTTGACACCTCCACATCAGACATATCAGTTTCTTCATCGCTACTAAAATTTAGGTTATTGCTTTTATTTAAATGAGGGCAGGGAAGCATAAGTAAATTAATGTGTGGCAAAAATGAATTTTCCTTAAGCTTAAGGGTAATACTTATGATTTTTCAATGGTAAAACATTAATAGAAATATTGTTTAAAGATTCAAACTTTGGAATATCTTTAAGTTGTAAGGGAAACTTAAGATCCTCGTATTTTAATACCTCACTGTAATGGGGATAAGAAGAAGTACGACACGGATTTTTGATTTATCCTTTACTGGGTATAAGGCACAGACAATTAACCATAAAAACAATATTTGTCATTATTTTTTACATTAATAACACTTTTAGATTTTATTACAAATGGGGGTAGCTCAATAAAAGTTGATAAGCCCCCAGTTAAAGGGTATAATTATTTATATTAACTTTTAAATGTAAAATTTCATAAAGGTCATAACCATAATCTTTTTTCCTGAAAAGACTCCAATTTTGCTAAAATTTTGTCGATTACATTTTTTATATACCATTTTTTTAAGTTAGTATGATTATCAATAATTTCATTTTTGGTAGAAAAATGTTTAATATCGGTGTCTAAATTTTGGGGTTTTACAAAAATTGCAACAAATGTAACATTTACCTTAAGGCATACATTTTTTTAGTTCATTTTTTATTTTAAGAGCAAAACTCATAAAAGCCTTATTTTAAAAAAATTTGGGTCTTTTATATTTAAATTAGTAATAATACCCGTTCTTATTCGACCATTAAAACATGATTCGACGTCTTGCCATACCAAATTCTTATTTAAATTTTGAAATTTAACAGAGTTACTAAAAATCTTTCTTTTTTGGTTTTTTAAATTTGCTTTATAATGTTTTAAAACAGATAAATTGGATTCCAATTTGGCTAAGTTTCCAATACATTTTAATTAATTTTTGACAAGATTTAATTATAGTTATTGTTTTATTTAAATAATTTAACCAAAACAAATAATCTTCTTTTGTTTTAACTAATCGACGTACCTGTTCCAATTTTTTCTGGATCTCTTCAGCAATACCATCAACAGTTTGACTCATAACCTAAAATTTTCTTCTTGGACTTTACCGTACGAAGTAATTAATTAAAATGAACAAAAATATACGAAATTCTCATCTAAGTACCTCCAATTTATAATCGACCAGTTCATTCGGCTTATATTTTTAAACTACATGAAACTTAAATCGTATGCATATTATTTTATGGTAATTACTGGAAAATACATTAAGTCATAAATTATTCACGATAACTTAACATTAAAGGTTTCTAAGGTATTATGTGATAAGCTAAGTGCATTTCTGCTCATTATTTTTTAATTTATGGTAATAACTGGAAAATAAATAAAGTCATAAATTACTTACGATAACTTATTATTGAATGTTTCTAGGTA